>WNWU01000112.1:1955046-1976533 GCA_012654045.1 Ptyas mucosa | reverse complement strand
CTGTGGACTTCAACTCCCAGAATTCCTGAGACAGCTTGGCCAAGCTGTCTCAGGAATTCTGGGAGTTGAAGTCCACAGGTTGTAAAAGAGCCACATTTGCCCACCCCTGCTTTAAAAGTATACTAAACCTTTTTGCATTTATTTTTATCTTTATCTGTTTTTGGTGGAAAGGCAGAGTGTACATTCAGGATTTTTTTTTTAAACTTGTCTCCCTCTCAACAGGCAGGCAGCTCTGGAAATAACCTTGCGGTACTGCCACAAAGAAACCGAGCAATATGGCCGGTGTGTGGCTGCTAACCCTTCTTCCTGGCAGCAGGACTGTCACCAACTCAAACTTGACATGGCCAAATGTACATCATCCCAGTAAGTTCCCTTGGGCTGGAGAGCTGTTTTGCCTTTGTGGGGAAATCAGTTTTGATTACGGTAATTGAGGAACGTTTGCTCAATTATCTGCCTGTAGATTTCATAGCATTACTGTGTGCAGCCACTTCAACTTGAGAACAGTGTATCCCATCATTTCCACTAAGTTGCTCCACTGTTCTTTGTCCATGTTTTCTTATTTATAAATCTATGGGACTTTTATTGTAGCCCAATTGTTCAGAAGATTCGCCAAGATTGTGCTGAGCCATTTACTGCATTCGAGGAGTGCCTTAAGACAAATCAGAGTTCTTCAATCAAATGTTCTGAACACCTCCAAAAGTTTCTCCTCTGTGCTGACCAGGTGAAACTGAATACATAAGGTTGGTGCCCCTAAATGTTTGCATTGGTCATTGGTATATGTGTGTATTCATAAATAAAATAACGGGGTGAGCTCCTGTTACTTGTCCCAGCTTCTGCCAACCTAGCAGTTCGAAAGCATGTAAAAAATGCAAGTAGAAAAATAGGGACCACCTTTGATTGGAAGGTAACAGCATTCCATGCGCCTTTGGTGTTTAGTCATGCCGGCCACATGACCACGGAGATGTCTTCCGACAGCACTGGATCTTCAGCTTTGAAACAGAAATGAGCACTGCCCCCTAGAGTCAGGAATGACTAGCACATATATGCAAGGGGAACCTTTACCTTTACTTTTTACAATTCATTTATTGTATATCTTGCCCACATTGTAGCAGCCATATGACATAATGTGGTGAGAAAAGCTGAAATAACTGACATATATGTCACACAAGCAGTAACAATATCTTCTTCCTCTACAAGGGACGCAGGAGTCAAAAATATAATTGAACAATTATTGTTCTCTTGCCCCAAGACCAAAATGCATCACTGTGAAACTTGAGAGGTGGTGGTTGGGCCAAAAAGAACTACTATCGTCTGGAGTTTATTGTCATTTCTGTACATAACATGGAAATTTTTGCTGCATTGAATTTCTTATAATGGGCAGAAAGTGGTAGCTGATGAACTTTATTGCATTCACCAACTGGGCAAATGCATAAGAGATTGATGAAATCATGCATTGCACTCTTTATATTGATTGATTGATGATTATGTGCCATCAGGTTGCTTTTGACTCTTAGTGACCACAATGATAGTCCCCCCCACCCCCATGATGATCTATCCCTAACCCGTTCCTTGAAATCTTCCAATAATGCAATCATTGCTCTTGTAAGTCCATCCACCCTCTCTTGTGGTCATCCTCCTCTCCTCTTTCCTTCCACCTTTCCCTTTTTTTTCACATCACCTAATGTGTCTGAAATAAAATACCCCCTAGAACAGGCCTGTCCAACTGGCAGCCCATGGGCCAGATGCGTCACACCCACCCCAGCTCTGCAAAGGCAAAAAAGTCACAATATGTCATGTGATGCAATCGGGTTTGACACCCGTGCCCTAGAAGATAATTAGTGAACTGACTTAAGTCACCTAATTGAACTGAAGTTGGGCTTAGTGGACTCTTAATTTAGAAAACAGTACTTTATTCATAATTAGGCAATGAGCTGTTGACAAACCAGTTTGCAAAATGACTGGAAGACTATGACAATTCTTTGCTTGTTTATCCTGCATTTGAGAAATATGCTCATTTTGGAACCTGGGTGGTATGATTTACTAATGAATTTTGGAAGGGTAATATTTCATTTTGTGTGTATTTTCTCTCTCCCCTTTTTTCACAATCCAGCCTTTTGATTTCTTCCACAGAAACCTTGCTATTCCTTGAAGTGACATTATGACTAAAAACTTTGACCAGCAATGGCACCAGTTCTCACCTGTCATGAAGATATCTTTCCCAGTCTTCAGCATCATTCATTTATCTGCAGCCATCCAAGATTTCTCAGCTTGGCCCATTGAAATGGAATCTCAATTTACAAACCCAGGTATCTGGGGTAGATATTTTATTATGCCTGGAACTTTTGCAGGCACTATACAGTAAACTGGCAAAGACCCCGAATAATCTTTTCTGACCCAATGTCACAGACAGAATTGCAACGTTCTATGGCTCAAAGCAGAGTGATCCAGGCAGATTAATGAACAGAAGAAAAAAAGGAATCTTAATTTGCCATGGAACATCTCTCAAAGTATTTTAATCTTCTCTTATGGACTGTGAAACTTGCCTCAGGGTATCCTGTTTCTGCCCAGCTAATGGGCAGCAGCTAGCCAACTTTGACCTGAAAAAAATCTAAAACAAGGTCAGACTTAATTACTTACATGGAAAGTCACCATATACTACCATAGTTGTATACAGATTGGGAAGCCAAAAAAGTCTCCAAAGAAGATACAGATAAATGTTTTTTTTGTATTGTTACCAAGAAAAATATATGTTCATGCCACTAAGTCACTAGGATACAAACTTGATTTAGAGGAGACATGAATACAGTACTTTTATTCTATTTGTAGTCAGTAGAGGGCACTCTGTAAACATCTGGACGTTTTTGATTCTTTGTTTTATGGCTGTGTTGTAAAAAGGTGACAAGAAAAATGACATCAAATGCAACATTACATTAATGAAGTTCAACAGTTGTCAGTCTTAACTATCCTATGCTTCTGACTGGATTTATATTCATAACTTTGGAATCCTATTGGAGTGATGTTTGTAGTATTACATGTGTCAATGCATTGCTTATATTACTTAGTGGGATACGAGTTTTGGAAAAAATTACACAGTATCCTGAATTGTCATGATAGGGTAGGGGAAATGATTTGTAAGGAGGCATGAATAAATGTGCAAGAATGAGAAAATCAAATGAAGACCTAATATTGAATGGCTATGGTGACTATTTGATGAGTGCCCTCTTAGAAAAGAAAAGATTTAAGCATGTTAATCCGTACATACGCATGGAAAAATGACTGTAAAGCTAAAAGCATGATTGATTTGATTGTTTATGATGGCAGATTAAAATAATTAGTGAATGATATAGGGGTATTGCAAGGTTCTGAATGTGAGATAGATCATTATCTGGTAGAATAAAGAATAGATCTTAAAAAATGGATAAGGAAGGGAAAAAATGAAGCAAGTAGAACAACGGAGGGAAGAGATATTACGGAGTTGCAGAAACGTGTATGGAGCTACGTTAACAAAGAGTATAGAAATGGATGTATGGTGGAATGAAGTTTTGGAAGAGAAAAAGTGCAAGAGAGAGAAAAGTTGAGGATGAAGGAAGATATTTTTGCAAAGATACTATGTTCTTTGCAAGGAATCTTTATCATTATCTGTCTGTCTGTCTATCTATCTATCTATCTATCTATCTATCTATCTGCAAAAATGTGGTCAGAAAGGCTAAGGAGGCATTATGATTAGGAGAGGGAGGGAAATGCAGATTTTGATTACAAAAATAAATAATAATTGGAAGTAGATTGGGAGGATAAAACAAGGAGCAAAGTGAATGGAATTTAGAATTAAGTGCTGAAATAGTTTGGAATGAAACTGAAGTTAGGAAATGCAAGAAGTATTTTAGACATTTGTAGAAGAATGATGGTGATTTGTTGAAGAGTGAAACTGAAATGAATGCTATATTAATATCCAAAGCTTGATGGAAGGAAGATGACAAACACTGTAAAATGTTGAGAAATAGAAAAGCCGCAGGTAGTATAGCATAACTGCAGAAATATTACATTGTGAATGTGATTTGATTATGGAGTGACTGTGCATCTTGTTTAATTTGTGTATGAAATCTATATCCATGCCTATTAATTGGAGGAATGTTAATTTTGTTCTCTTGTACAAAGGAAAAAGTGCCAAGTGTGAATGTAAAACTCCTGTGAAATTAATTTGTTCCGGGTTCCTGGGAGATACTTGGCAGAATTCAGATTGAAAGACTGCAAGCGATAATAATCAACATTGAAAAGTGCTTTGTATAGGCAGTGTAGTAATATGAAACTGACAAGGTTTATTGTGCAGTTGTTGATTAAGAGAAAGCATAGAACAAATGTTCTTTGAGGTAATCCTCAACTTACAACAGTTCATTTACTGTAGTGACTGTTCGAACTTAACACCAGCACTGAAAAAAATGACTTATGACCATTTTTCACATTTATGACCATTGCAGAATCCCCATAGTCACATGATCAAACTCAAGATGCTTGGCAACTGGCTCATATTTATGACAGTTGCAGTGTCCCGGAGTCATGTGTGACCTTCTGACAAGCAAAGTCAATGGGGAAGCCAGACTCACTTAACAATCATGTTAATAACTTAAGACCTGCAGTGATTCACTTAACAATTGTGGTAAGAAAAGTTGTAAAATGGGGCAAAACTCACTTAACAACTGTCTCACTTAGAAATAGAAATGTTGGGCTCAATTGTGGTCATACATGGAGGACTACCTATATATGATGGAAGAAAAGCATGGATAAAAATGGAATGCTTGATGAATGGTTTAACAGAGAATATGACAAATATTCCCTTATTTGCTTAATCTATTCATGGATAAATGTATAAAAAGTGTAGTGACTTTAGAGGTATCTTTGTTGAGGGAGTGAGCATACATGTAGGTTTTTAAGTAGCTGATGCCATGTTATTGGCCCAGGGTTGCAGCCGATTGTAGGATGCAGTAAGGACTGTGGATCTGAACATTAATTATCAATGTCAGCCTCACTAAGGATCAGGAAATTATTTTCACAGGAAGATTAAAACTATCTTCATCCAGCTTGGCTAACTAACAGAGACTTGAAAACCTGAGTATGTGTATTTCCTCCATCTTCTTATACTTATACTACCAATTAAGGATGCACCTGCCTCAGCAGCTGCCAAATATTATCTCATTTCTCAGGACCTAAAAGATGTTTCAGCCCTTTTGACTAGGTAAGGCTTCATGTATATTTTCACCAAGGTCATCTCACTTTCCAAGAATGAATGAGGATCAAATTGCAAAAGAAATACAGGAGGTAAGAATACCTAGGTAAAGAGAAAGGGGAAAATCCAAAACATTTGTGGTTGGATTGAATTAATGAATTCGCCCCAAAGAATGAAGTTTTAAGAACATATTATGTGAGGCATTGTGGAAGCAAGGATGATTTGTAAGGATAGAAAAATATGAAGAACTAGATATAAGTAGTTTCATTTTTCCCCCTTATCGCATGCTTTTGGCTTATATTTCTTACCCATATTTCCCCGAAAATAAGACCCTGTCTTTCTTATTTATTTATTTATTCATTCATTCATTCATTCAACTTGTATGCCGCCTTTCTCCGAAGACTCAGGGTGGCTTACAATGCATGTAAAAACTATATATAAAAACATTAAAAATTAAAACATTAAAAACAATTAAACTCATTCACACCATTCATGGCCGGATCTCGCCAGATTGCAACAGCGAGATCATCGGCCCCAGGCCTGCTGGAAAAGCCAGGTCTTCACTGCTTTTCGTAAGGCCAATAGGGTGGGGATGGTCCAGATCGCAGGAGGTAACTGGTTCTAGAGAGCTGGGGCAGCCACAGAGAAGGCCCTCCCCCACGGGCCCGCCAGCTGGCATTGTTTAGCTGACGGGACCCTGAGGAAACCAACTCTGGGATCTTAACTGGTCGCTGGGAGCTATGCGGTAGAAGGCAGTCTTGAAGATACCCTGGCCCTGAGCCATGTAGGACTTTAAAGGTAATAACCAACACCTTGAATTGTGACCGGAGACCAATAGGGAGCCAGTGCAGCTCGCGGAGAATTGGTGTAATGTAATATTTTTTGAACCCCGAAATAAGGGCTTGGCCTTATTTTTGGGAAGGTCTTATTATTTTGGGGCACGTTGAGCAAGACGGGACTCCTCTTGCCGTCTTACCTGATTTCCAGCTCTGTCTCCCTAACCGTAACCAGAGGAAATGTCGGGGACTGGCTGCGCATGCGTTTAAATATTTTCAGGGAGGGTTTATTTTTGGGGAAATAGAGTACTTCTTTTCTGCCTTCTATGTAGTTTATGCTGCTTATCCAGGAAGGAAATACAGGTAGTTCTTGCTTACTGATTGCCTTTTTCAGTTGTAACTAAACAGTCACTTAAAGAGTCACTAAACAGGGCAGTCATTAATTGAGGACTATGACTGTTAACTCCCCCAAACTGAAGTCCTTAAAATTTGTGGCGAATGCAATGTTTGCAGTTGCCAGCCAGAGAAATAAGGATTGGTTAGCTGGGAGTTTTGGCATTTAGGAATGGGATGGGAGGGCAGGAACCCATTTGTTCTGTTTTCGTGGTTTTCAAGGTGTATGATTCCCATTTACCATGACCAACTTCTGGGAAATAGGCTCAATATGCAGAAAACTTTTTTTGGGGAAAAAAACCATACTAAAGGTGCAAGTTTCTTAGGCTCTTGCTTCATTTCCTCCCTGGAGGAACATAAATCACATGAAAGCTAATTAATTAAATTTTCTAAATGGGCAGTGGTGTTAATGGGCATTAGTGCAGAAGAGTGACTTGTTTTATGTCCTCCCTCTTCCTCTGGGTCAACTCCCCACCCCCATCCCACAACCTCAGACCAGTATGGGAAGATTGCCTTGAACCACTGAAGCCTTGAATTGCCATCTCCTGCCAAGCAACTTGTCAGCTTTGCCTTAATTTCTCATGCGGAAAAATGCCCTCATTTTACACACCGTTTCTTGTTTGCTATTGAGAATGCCCATAAATCAGCACGAGGCCTTTTGGTGTCGAAGTTCTTCTTTGCTGACGAGGGAAGACTTATTTTGAAATCCGCAGAGAGGCAAGTATAGGGAACTGCATTCCTTTTGTGTGTGCTTGTGCACAGGTGCACGCACACACATTGACACACAATGACTTGCCTCCAAGAAAAGTCAGATATAGCCAATAGCTATGAGAGAGTGAGTGGAGGACATGGATGGTGCAAAGAATCAATGCCAATCATTCAAAGCTTTGCAGCATTTTTCAAATGGCTTCTTTGACCATGGGCTAACCAATGAAGTACTTCTCATGGTAAAGGAGTAACTGGTGTGAAGTATATGAACATTCATATAGGGTAGTATTCACTTACTTTCCCTACCGGTTTGCAAACGTGAGCGTGCACGCGCTCCGTGCATGCATGTGCCTGGACTTCTGTGCATGCGCTTTGCTGCCATGTGCGCCTTTCGCGCATGTGCCCAGCCTCAAAAATGTGCCTAGATAGCACAACTTGGGGCCAGTGGGCAGGCTTATCTGTGATTTCCGCTACTGGTTCGGGTGAACCGGCCTGAACTGGCTAAATACCACCTCTGATTCATACGTTCTTGGTAAAAATCCAGACGCCTGCATGTCCTGATTCCATATGTGTGTATAAAGGGAGAAGGGGATAATTTGAAAAAGGCTTGACAAAAGTGCCCATGGGTTTCTTTATGGGCCTTAATTTTGTGAGCAATAATAACCGCAATCTGCACCAGATATTATGCTGATATTCTACACTGGACCCTTCCAGCGTCCCAACCTTGAGCAAGTTATCAGAAGATACCATGTCCCGACAGCTGTCAATGGTGGACCTCAGATTTTCTCGTCCTTGCAAGTCTTCAGATTCCCTTCTTCCCAGTACCAGACATGAGCCATCCAAGCCAAGTATATTTAATTCAATTTGGTTTCAATCTCTATGAAAAAAATAAAATGAGCATTTTCTGCGGTGTGGATGGCTTCAGGAGTTTTTCCCCCTGGCTATATCTTATTCCTTTGTGCCTTTGGAAGTTGTGGGAGCTTCATCACTTGAGATTTTCAAGAAAAGATTGGACTGCCATTTGTCAGAAATGGTATAGGGCCATGATGGCGAACCTATGGCACGCATGCCACAGGTGCATGCGTAGTTATATCAGTGGGCATGCTAGCTCAGCTCTGGCATGCATGCGCCACCGACCAGCTGATTTTTGGGCCTTCTGGGCCCATCAGAAGTAGGGAAACAGGCTGTTTCCTGTCTCTGGAGACCTGGGGTTGGGTGGGGAAGGCCCGTTTTTCTTTCTCACCTGGCTCCAGATCCTCTCTATGCATCTGGGGAGGGTGAAAACAGCCTTCTCCACTCTCTCGGAGGCCTGAAACGGCCCATTTCCCAACTCCTGGTGGGACAGGAAGTGACGTTTTTTGCTTTTCCCAGCCTCCAGAGACTCCTAGAGGGGTGGGGGTTTGCACGCTTATGCGCAGGGTGGAGTGCATAAAATTATGGGTGTGGGCACGACCCCCCTCCTGGCACGTGGCGGCAAAAAGGTTAGCCATCACTGGTATAGGGTCTCCTGCTTGACTAGATGACCTATAAGGTCCCTTCTAACTTTGTTAATCTGTAATCATCTTTCAGTTTTAGACTTGGAAGCTCTCTGGTCTCTCATAGGTGAATATCGAGCTTCTCTTAGTGCTGTGCTGCGCTGCTTTACATGCTGTGTCTCTTTCCCTTTGCTCCTCTAAAATGAGGCCATGTTGTCCAATTCATCCGTGAGAAATGGAATATTCCCAGTTGGATAATCTGTACAGGTGGCTACTGCTTATTAAACAAAGTAATAGGTGTGTTTGTGCCACCCAGTACGGGATCAAGGTTTACAGATTCCAAAGGATTAAATCATGCAAAACACAACAGAATCCACATGATAAGGTATTGCTGTTGCTGGTAGCCCTACTGGTCTGCTACATAGTTACATTTTTAAAGAAAAACTGCTAGATGAGTGAAGTATTTGTGGATATAGAATTGCTACTTAGTTTCTTTTCTTTTCTTTTTTTAATGTAATATTCCTTAGATAAATGTTTGTGTGCTAAAGGAAACAAGTATCCATAATGTTTGTCTGCACTTCCTACAATAATTACAATGTCTGCGCTATTAGTAGAAGGTGCTTTTTTTTTTTTGCACTTGAAATGGTCAAGAGAATGCGGGGCTATGCAAAGAAGTGGTGTCAGTAAGGAAGGCAACAAGATCCCATGAAGCCAGATGGACGTTTTATTGAATGACAAGGAGCTCCATAGGGTGCTGTAAGTTCATAAAAATTGAATGTGCCCCATGCAGTCTACTAATGATGGGCACTGTTCTCTGCCAATCAGATTTGTTGTTGCCTAGGGATTCTGAAGGATGCATGGTCAGTTGCGTTCCTTCTCAGAAGTTCTATCTCGGGATCTTTTCTGATGTTCCATGGAAGTCCTTGTGGATTTTTGAAAGCATATGCTGCTCTATGGATGCCTATGCAGATGTTTTCCACTTTTTTTCCAGAGTGAGGGAACAGTTTGTAATGATTCTCCTTGATTAGAACTTCTTGATTAGAACATCTCCAATGTCTGTGTTGTTCTACCACCAGGAATTGAGTCTGTTTAGAGGTAGTCCTTGACTTACAACTGGTTGCTTAGCAACCTTGTTTGAAATTACAATAGGCCTCCCTGGGGGTACTTACGACTTGGTTCTGAAGTTCCAGTATTGCCCCCTGTGGTCACATGACCACATGTTGGGCGCTTGGTAATTGGCCCTGCATTTTTAATTGTTTGCACCATGTACCTCATTTTATGATGGTTTTGCTCCAAAATGGAAGTAAATGCTGGTTTTTGACAAAACCGGACCATAGCAAACCATTGGTTTGCTTAATGACCATAAAAAGGTCATAAAATTAGGTCAGTCACATGGGTGACTCATTTTACAAGCATCACAAGTTACGACCATGATGGGCAGGCTCCATTACAGTCATAGCTCGAGGACTACGTATAGGTTATTTATACCACTGGAAATTGTAAGATGGTTGTAGTTTGTGGCCCTCTTAGGCCCTCCCATTTTTCAAGACGGTAGTCTTGGAAACAGCGGAATGGTCAAAACAGAATTTATCTCTGCTTAAATGATGCTAAGTGACTTGCCCATGCTATCCTGTTCCTAAACATTACTCAGAAACATAGCTGCCATGGAATAAGTGATGTAGGAATAATTATTGGTGTGAAACAACCAGGTTTGAACTTTTGAAAATACTGCTTTCAGCTGTTGGCTTCTGAGCAGGGAAGGCTCCCTGATTTCTACTTTTACCTCAGAAATCTTAGGCCTGCACAACTGCTGCTTTCGCTAGCCAAATGCCTCTGCATTGCTAATGATCAATGTTCCAGCCTTGTTTCCTAATACCGTGTATATATAATCATATAATATATACGTATAATCTAATTGTATAATCAGGTATAATCGTGCAGGTTTGCTTTTTACCTCTTTTTAAATGCTTTTGTCATATTTTCAAACATTTCGTATGAAGAATTTCCAAAGGAAAAAAAATGCAACTCGTGGATTAGTAGTAGTATCAGCAGCTGCTCTCAAGCATCTTTAATTCCCCCCCCCCACACACACACTCCTTTTGCGTAACAGGGATATTCTCAGGGGTGGGCTGCTGGGGGTTCGCAGAGGTTCAGGAGAACCTCTAGCTAAGATTCTGTGCAGTTCGGAGAACCCCCAAATCCCACTTCTGGCTGGCCCCACCCACCCCACCCCACCCCACCCCTCTCAGGAGTCCCCATGAGGCCCGTTTTGGATGCAGGTAAGTGCAGGGCGCGCATGGAGGCTCGGGGAAGGTGAAAAACAGGCTTACTGGAAGTTCAGGAAAGTCAGAAATGGGCCTGTTTCCAGCCTCTAGAGGGCCTCCAGAGCCTGGGGAGGCCATTTTCGCCCTCCCAGAGGCTCGAAGAAAGCCTCCAGAGCGTAGGGAGGGCAAAAACAACCCCCTTCCCACCGTGGTGCAGGAGGCCAACTAGGCCACGCCCACTCAGCAACCGGGCAGAGAACCCCTTGCTAAAATTTTTGAAGCCCACCCCTGAATATTCTGCTCCAAGGTGAAGCTACAAATTGGCCAATATATTTTCTAGGCCAATCTTTAGAACCTATAGGCATCCTGGGATCAGGAAATGGAGATGGTATCCAGGACTGTTCATGTCACAGCAGGAAAACCGCTTTGCAAAATTTTGGGGAGATGGCCCTGGCAGGGGGGAAGAGGGAGAAGGAAAATTGTTTTGAAAAGGAACCCGACGATCCCTGCAGACTGCTGTAGAAGTATGAGAGACTTGAGATTACCTGTAAATTGTTCAGTGGTCTCTTTCTATAACCCTAATAAATGGTACATCTTTCCATAAAGCAACCAACGCTAACGTGAAAGTACTGATGTGCAGTTGTGTACCAGGAACTCTTTTTGGAACTTCACCCATGCTCGATGTGAATGTCAAAAGATCTGAAAATGCAAAGAGTGTACCGTAGGCAGGCAAGGCCTTTGTTTTTCGCTGTTTTAATTTCCAAATGCACATGCAAAAGACATCAGCACAACACAACAGAGGATCACAACAGGCATGGAAAGGTGAGATTTTTCTTTTCAGCAGGCATGACATCTGGAGAGCACTGATGACCCTGTGCTTGCTTCACAGAAATCCTTTTCAAAACTCACTGTACCCAAACCTAGTGCAAATATTTCTGGAGGAAGCTACAGCTGTATAAACATACACAGAGGGCACGATTCATCTGGCTGTTCCATGCACGCCACAATAGTTTCATGCTTTCAGTTCTGTGGGAAGGATGTCTTTCTGGTATGTGTACAGTAGTGCTTTCATGTCAAGTGTTAACTCCTGGTAACTGCCTGGAGAGGCCCCTGCAATTTTCTTAGCAAAGTTTTCTGGAGGTGGTTTGCCCTTGCCTCCTTCCTAGGATTAAGGGACTGGTCCAAGATCTCCTAGCCCAAGGCAGGACTTGACCTCAACATCCCAGTTGCTAGCCTGTTGCCTTCACCGCTGAGCTGATAACAGCCTTTCAACTTTACTAAGCGTTGTAATCCTGTATTTGTGTAAGGGAGCTTGTCCCGTTTCAACCAGTTCTAGCAGGATGCAAATCACAAGCACTTGGATCCTCAACCAGAAATACAGGTAGTCCTCGACTTACAACCGTTCATTTAGTGACCATTCAAAGTCACAAGGGCACTGTTGTAAAAAATGACTTACGGCCATCTTTCACACATGCAACTGGTTGCGGTCTCCCCATGGTCACATGATCAAAATTCAGTTGCTTGGCAACTGACTTGTATTTATGACCGTTGCAGTGTCCCAGGGTCACACAATCCTCTTTCAAGACCTTCAGACAAACAAAAGTCAAATGGGGGAGCCAGATTCCCTTCACGATTGCATTACTATCTTAACAAGTGCAGTGATTCACTTAACAACTGTGGCAAGAAAAGCCATAAAATGGGGCAAAACTCACTTAACAAATATCTTGCTGAACCACAGAAAATTTGGGCTCAATTGTGATCGTAAGTCGAGGACTACCAGTAGTCGCCTGTGTAGGGGATGCTGCCAAGCAGTCAGTCCTGTGTAGGTTTCCTGCAGCAGCTTGTTTCAGCCAAACCTCTGCAGTTCTAAGATTCACACATTACAAAACAGTGCATGAACCAAAAGAAAAAAGGAAGGGGCTTAAATCCTACCCTGAGGAATATCTTTGATTTAAAAAAAAAAACCCAGACATGGTAGATTGATAGGGGACACCATTACGCTGGTACCCTTCTTCTAATCAACTCAGTTATTCTGAGCTCTTAAAAAGGAGTTTGCAGTTTCAAGCAGAAACTCTCTGCTCAGTAGCAATATGGCTGTCTCTCATGTAATACAGGTAATCCCCAATTTACATATAACAGCTTGTTTAGTGACTGTTTGAAGTTACAACAGCACTGAAAAAAGTGACATGACTATTTTTCACACTTATGACTCTTGTCCCATCCCCAGGGCCATGTGATTTACATTCAGATGCTTGACAACAGGTTCATATTTATGACGGCTGCAGGGTTACGTGATCCCCTTTTACGACCTTCTGACAAGCAAAGTCAACAGGGAAGCTAGATTCGCTTAACAACCCGATAACTAACTTAACAACTGCAGTGATTCGCTTAACAAATGTGGCCAGAAAAGATGTAAAATGAGGCAAAACCCACTTAACAAATCTCTCACTTAGCAACATAATTTCTGGGGTCAGTTATGGTCGTAAATCGAGGACTACCTGCATCCTGTATTTGCCAGACACAGCCCCAGGATAGCTTTGGGATTTTAAAGGAATAAGGACTGAGGGCCTATATAGGTGCGATTTCATATAGAAAAATAATTCTTTAAAATTAAAAGGGCCTGGTGGCGCAGTGGCTAAGTGCTGTTAAAAGTAGCACTTAAGTTGCCAGCTGCCTGCAATTACTGCAAGTTCAAATCTCACCAGACTCAAGGTTGACTCAGCCTTCCATCCTTTCTAAGGTAGGTAAAATGAGGACCCAAATTGTGGGGGCAATAAGCTGACTTTGTATAAATATACAAAAGTATGAAGGCTATTGCTTAATGCATTGTAAGCCGCCCTGAGTCTCTGGAGAAGGGCGGCATATAAATCAATTTTTTTTAAAAAAAGTGTGAAGGACAGATAATTGGAAGTCCTGGGTTAAGGGCAAAATGATAGCTAAATTAGGGCTTTCTGTGATTTAAGTGTGCCATTTTAATCCAAAGCCAGGCTCTGTGCTTACAGAAAGATACACTATGGGCTTTTATTTTTTATAATACAGATGATATTGCGTAGTAACTGCCTTGTGTAGTGGCCATTTGAGGTTATGATGGTGCCAAAAGAGTAATTTTACAATTGGTCCTTGCACTTAAGACAGTCATAGTTTCCCTATAGCAGGGATGTCAAACTCAAGGCCTGGGGGCCAGATCCAGCCCACAGGGTGCTTAGATCTGGCCCAGGGGGCTGCCCTGGGAACAGCAGACCAGCCCACAGTGCCTCTGCCAGTGAAAATGGAGCTCAGGAGGGCTGCATGTGGCCATCCTGAGCTCCATCTTCACTAGCAGAGGGTTGCAGGAGGTTGTCACAGCCGAAATGGAGCTCGGGAGCCTGTTTTTCACTGGCAGAGCACTTGGGCTACCACAGGCGACCCCGACATGAGTGACATCGAGCTGGCCATACCACCATGGCCACGCCCACCCTGGCCCTCCAAGGTCAAACACAACCCTGATGTGGCCCTCAGTGAAATTGAGTTTGACACCCCTACACTATAGTCACATGATTGAGATTAGGATGCTCATACCTGGCAGGTATTTACAACTGTTGCAGTGTCTCATGGTCATGTGATCGCCATTCGCACAGTTCATGGAAGGCTCCCAACAAGCAGGGTCAATGGAGACACCAGCAGTAGAATCATCAATTGCGGTCACATGTCTATGGAGATTCTCAGTCATCCAGGTCATGGTTGTCCCAAAGGTGCTTTTTTCAAGAGGCAACTGGACTTTTTTGTTTTTCTTCAAAGACGTTTCGCTCCTTGGATGAGAAGCAAAACATCTTCAAAGAAAAACCATATAGTCCAATTGCCTCTTGAAAAAGCACCTTTGGGATTGCAGTCACATGATGTCTCACTTAACAACCACATCGCTTAGTGGTGGAGTTGCCTGACCCATTTATCATTAAGTGTGGATTACCTGTATCCTTCCTTCTCTTGGCTGTAACTGTCCCTGTGGACATAGCAGATGCTGGCACATACTGAATGACTACGAAGGTACAAAAGTCGTTTTGCTTTGTTCTTAGCTGTCCAGTAAGATCAACTACAGTAGAAAAAATAGTGAACTATTGTGACTTGGCCCAGTGCCCTGTTAAATATTTTAAGACAGGGATAAACAGTGTGATGCCTTCCAGACAGTTTTTCACTGTAATGTCTGCAGCCTCTTATTGGTTGAAAGTGACTTGAGTTAAAAGTTCAAAACAGGGCAGAGGATATGCAATAAAAAGAGCTGTTTACAACAAATTCGTACAGCAGTCTTCCCCACCCCAGCCCTTCATATATAATTATATCCTTAGGATCTTTTGAATGAGCTGCTGGGTAACATTGTTATGTGCGCCATTGACTTTTAAGCTGGCCACCATTGAACTTGGTGGCCAACCTAAAAGACAGAAGTCTGCTTTTTAGAAAACCATTTCAGCCAGACCCATTTGCTGTATATCAGATTACCTCCTGGTGTATTACAGAGTTTTATGTTATCCTGCCATGTGGTAACTCATCAGCAATAAAAATACTTCCACCCCCTTCATAGATTTGCAGAATGTAAAAGTAGCTCAGTGGTCCAGGAGACAAGGGTGTCCTTTTGGGGGCCCAGGAGAAAAGCGTGTCCTTTTGGGGGTCCCTTATTGGTATGATGATCCAGAATTGCATGCTACAGTGGCAAAAAGAAAGCATTTCTATGATGTGTGCTGAGCTGCTTTGACCAATGAAAGGGTATCACTGAGGCTAACTTGCATGAAGTCTTCAGCTAGGGTCAGATGGTCAATGGAAAGTATCCGTGGCTGAGAAGCAAACAAGAGATCTGGAAGTTTCATTCATATTCATAGGAAGAACGTCCTTAGCATCAGCCTATGGAGCCCATTCTGAACAGTTGAGCTATTCTGCATAGCTTTCAAAAATGTCTTTAACTGGGTGCCAGGTTCTAAAATTCTTTTGGATCAAGGAGACACAGCATTGGCTGGGGAGTCTTAGCACCACAGCAAAACCGAAGAAGAAAGATGGGTGTGGAGGTATAGTTTTCAGTGTTGCAGAAAGTATATCAAAGTGATAAATGAGAAAAGGCAACAGTCCAATACTTGCTCAGGGATGGACCATTGCTGAATTGTAGCAAGAGAGATTTATCCTAAAATATTCAAGGGCAGATTGGGCAGAAACCTATGTAGTGCACATTGAGTACCATAGTTTTCCATCTATCTCAGGAAGGGAAATCTATGGCCTTCCAGATGTTCTTAAACTTTTATCATGTTCACCATAGCAAATCACTGACCATGTTTGTTTGTTTTTTGGAGCCGATTAGAGTCAAACGACATCCATAGTTCCCCATGTTATCTGCCCTTAATCTAGACCATTTCTCAGTGGTCCATATAACTTGGAGGAGGTATGATACATAACAGCGATAAACTGTTTCATTTTCCAAGAAGAACCCACTTAATTTTGCAGTTCTGTGAGGAGACTGGGATTTTGAGCTCGGAACTTCACTCTCGTTAACGAATTAGAAATCCCAGAATTTTTATGGGTTGACAAGCTCGAGCGGTTAATATGACCTAATTAACATTTTTAATGTCAAAGTACTCTTATGGTATACTTAATTTAGGGGATTTGTTTTCTTCATGGCTAATCTGTACATTAGCACATTCCAGAGAAGGGAATTTTCCATGTCAATAAAAGTTGAGAAAAAGCACCCCCAAAGCACGGAAACCTTACCGTGAGCTAGACCTCCTGCTTTTGTGCTTGGTGTATCAACTAGGTGTAATGCCCTGCAGTTTAAACACAAAGAACACGATGCTAGACGTACAGCTACACAATATGAAATTGCCCATCGAGAGGACATTGGGTGAGGGGCATGGGAAAGGCAATGTAGCAAGGTCCACCCTGGTTCAATTCTCAGTGCCCAGGAATAATCACGCACAGGCCTGACAGCCTCACATGCCTTATTAGTGTTACGGGGTCCAAAGAGTTCTGCCCAATGGATTGGTCTTGCCCCTCCACGCCATTCACCCCCTTCTACACCCAGAGCGGCTCATATCAGGTGGAAGAACCAAGGGTCAGGAGGTGAAGTAGGAGTTTTGCATGGAGTACAGCCTGTCGATAGGGTTGCCCACTCGAGTTTGCAGCAGGTTGGCCTCAGCCGCAGACAGCAGGCAGTCGCCCAAATGGCCAATCGTGTCGCTGTCCATGTCATGGAAAACACCTTCCGAATCTAAATGGAAAAGGAAAGGAGACATTGCTTGGGAAGATGAAGGTTCTCAAGCTAGAGGAAATCAAACCCCCTCTCTGGGAGAGAAACATGATTGGTCAGAAAATACAACTACACCAGGGGTGAAATGCTCCCAGTTCGGACCGGCTCAGGTGAGTAGGTAGCGATGGCGGTGGGCAGTTCGGAGAACCGGTAGCAAAAATCCCTGCCCCGCCCCCCATGCCCAGCTGAGCCACGTGATCATCAGAGCCTTTTTTTTCTTTTAAATGGCTCTGACAATCCAAGCTCTGACGATCCCAGCTGAGTTGCCTGCCAATTAGGCAACTCAGCTGGGATGTCAGAGCCTTTTGAAAGCATTTTCTTACATGGTTTTACATGTAAAAAATGGTTTTAAAAGTAAAAAAAAAAATTGGCCATGCCCACCCAGTCACATTACCTCCCCCCCACCAAGCCACGCCCACAGAACCGGTAGTAAGAAATTTTAGATTTCACCCCTGAACTATGCCCAGATTTTTATAGCTCTTCAATTAGTATGGCATCATGGAATCTTCTGGTCTGTAATTCTTTGCTCCAACTTAGTGATGGCTCAAGGAAAGGAAAGGAACCAGCTCCCTACTTTCACTAAGAAAGTTGGTAGCTGCTACTATATTATGCTGTTGATGTAGCTCGCTCCATACAGGTGGACTAATCAGAGCAAAAGATTGCCTAGGGCAGCCATAGCCTCTTCCCTCTGCTCCTCTTCTTCTCGTTTTCAAGGCCAATGCAAAAGCACCATTTTCAATATCAGGAAAATGCATGCACACAATCACGTATGATATATGCATTACAATTCACTGCACAATAGATGTTCATAGATAGCCTTTGAAGGGAGGGGAAGAAAAAAAAAGAAACTGCCAATGGGACTGATGGGGAAAAAAATAGAAACAGCCAATGGAACTGATGTCTGCCTTTCTGTTGCGGGGAGACATATTGAACCACATTAAAACAGTGCTGGCAAGAAATAAAAGCATGTTGCAGGCATATCAGAACAAGGTGATACAGAGGTTGGGAGGGAGTAACTGAAGGGATTCGAGGAAGATGAGCTCACCGTATGGATGAAGATGATCTCCTGGCAACTGGGGTGGGGTGAGTCCTTGCCGGTACAAGTCTGTGCTGTAGCTGTTCTGATCCAAGGGAAGCAGTTGCTGCTGGGCAATCCTGGAGTAGGGTACCATGAGCCCATCTATTCCATGCACACTGGCACTATCTATTGAGCAATTGCCAAAGCAATAGGAAAGAAGGTGCAAAACATCACTAGGAGATGTTAACAACAATAACACTTTTTATAGAGAACAATGAACAATGATTGAAGCTACTTTCTCCAAGATCAGATGAGACTTATTGGGTAGATGTGCAAGTCTTATCACAGCAAGGAGATGGTGGACTAGAACTTTTCTCTTTGTTTTTCAGATAGTTCTTGACTTACAATCATTCATTTAGTGACCGTTCAGAGTTACAATGGCACTGAAAAAAAGTGAAAAAAGGTCTTCGCTTTTACAACCAACACAGCATCCTCATAATCACATGATCAACATTTGGGCACTTTGCAACCGGCATGTATCTGTGATGGTTTCAGGGTCACAGAGTCATGTGATCACCAGATGGCTTCCAATAAGCATAGTGCTAGTTCCCGTACCTCACCTTTTCCGGATATTTTATATATCCCCAATATGAAATGTTAGCATGTCATTCTTTATCTGTGTGTGGAAATTGGATTAAAATAATGCTTCTGGGGCCTAAAATCTATTTTATCCAATTTTAGTCCTCAGATACCTTCCCTGTCTTTCAAGAGGCAGAATTTTAACAGGTGACAAACTCTCAGGGGAAAGAAATTATCCAAAATATATGTAACCCTTCAGAAAAAGATACACGTAGTCTTCAACTTACAACAGTTCATTTATTGACCATTCAAAGTTAAAAGGGCACTGAAGAAAATCACTTATGACCATTTTTTACACTTATGACCATTGCAGCATAGTCATGTGATTTAACATTTGGCTACTTCGCAATTGGTTCATATTTATGACGGTTGCACTCTCCCGGGGTCATGTGATCACCTTTTGTGACCTTCTGACAAGCAAAGTCAATGGGGAAGCCAGATTCACTTAACAACCATGTTACTCATTTAACAACTGCAGTGATTCACTTAACAAACACGGCGTGAAAAGTAAAAGGGGGCAAAGCTCACTTAACAAATTTCTTACTTAGCAATATAAATTCTGTGCTTAATTCAGATAGACTAGATACCTTGATTACAAATAGAATTGTGCAAAGGTTGCCTCACAGCTACATGTTTGAGTAGTTAAATAGTTGACACAGCTGCTCTGGTGAGCATGTTTTATTTTCTCAGAGAGACTGTGTGAAATTAGGGGTGAGAGCAGAGGCATTTTTCTAAGTAGACTCTGGAAGCTGGGGCTTTGTACACGTATGTCTGAATACTAAGTGGGGCTGAAGCCCTGTAGATGCCAAAGGAAGCTTTGCAGGAATACCTGGGCTCTAGAACATCACATGCGATGGGCTGATTGCAACCACCTCTCTTTGGGATTTCTCTCTTCTCGAAATAATGTGATGAAATTTGCAATTTAAAACCCCTTCTCGGCAGCTTATAAAATGTTTATTTTAGGAGCAATTTTTTTTAAAAAAATTGATTTATATGCCACCCTTCTCCGGAGACTCAGGGCGGCTTACAATGCTTTAAGCAATAGCCTTCATACTTTTGTATATATTTATACAAAGTCAGCTTATTGCCCACACAACCGGGTCCTCATTTTACCTACCTTAGAAAGGATGGAAGGCTGAGTCCACCTCGAGCCTAGTGAGATTAGAACTTGCAGTAATTGCAGGGCAGCTGAATGTTAATCACACTGCTTTAGTCTGCTGTGCCACCGGGCTTTTTTATTTGAAAAAAAACACCTGCATTTTAAAACATATTTTGTGATGGGAGGTGGGAGACAGACCTGCACTTTAGACACGGGTCTGATAAAAGTCATCTGAATCCACAGGTGTGGGGGAAAACATGGGAAGCGTTTCAGAAGGAACCTTTCTCCTAGTTTTCTGGAGAGTTTAAAGAGAGGAGGGGAGAAATGCCTTCAGTTTTGCAAGATTCTATTTAATTTTTTTATTTTTTTTAAATTTAAATTTATATTTATATGCCGCCCTTTTCCGGAGACTCAGGGCGGCTTACAATGCGTTAAGCAATAGCCTTCATACTTTTGTATATTTATACAAAGTCAGCTTATTGCCCCCACAATCTGGGTCCTCATTTCACCAACCTTAGAAAGGATGGAAGGCTGAGTCGACCTTGAGCCTGGTGAGAATTGAACTCGCAGTAATTGCAGGCAGCTGGATGTTAAATGCTGTCTTGGTAGAGACATTAGCCTCCTACGCCACTCAGGCTCCAGGTTTAATGTATAACCTTACAATAAAGACAGTGCTGATGGCTCCAGGTCATGTTTCTTGTATGGGCTATTTGGAAAGTATAACACATTTATACAATAACGGGCCTGCAGTGCAGTAGACTAAGGCACTGATTAACATTCAGGTGCCTGCAATTACTGCAAGTTCAAATCCCACCAGGCTCAAGGTTGATTCAGCATTCCATCCTTTCTAAGGTTGGTGAAATGAGGACCCAGATTGTGGGGGCAATAAGCTGACTTTGTATAAATATATACAAAAGTATGAAGGCTATTGCTTAACGCATTGTAAGCCGCCCTGAGTCTCCAGAGAAGGGCGGCATATAAATCATTTTTTAAAAAATTGATTGAAAAATGCCTATTTGAAACAGATGAATTACAAAACTGAGATGGTCCCAGTTTCTAAATGAACACATGAAAAGCCAGCATGGACCAGAAGGAGGCCAACCTATCTCTAGGAAATCTGCTGTTCTTGAGATGTTCTTACCTTCGCTGTCCTCATTGCTCTGTCTGCTGCTGCGTCCATTTCCCCTCCCTGTCCCTAGACGGGGATTTCCCAGCTGCTCTTGCTCTTGTTGCTGCTGCTGCTGTTGTTGCTGCTGCCGGCGGGCTATCTTTTTCATCTGCAAAGAGGTGTTTGGATGCATCTGGGTGGGTGTACAACAAAGGGGGGAAGGAAGGAAGGACAGAATGTCCTCCGAAATTGGAAAAAGGGGGACTTTGGGAGACAAAGGGGGACTAATGGGGGGGGGGGGGGAAGGGGGGACTTTGACTTGCCCCTACTTTATAGATCCATTACCTCCCAGGACTTAGGACTTAGAATCAGAGGATTGGAAAGGGTCTTGGAGAACCTTTAGCCCAGGAAAGGGATTCTCACATCATCCAGATCGGGTCTCCAACCTTGGCAACTTTAAGACTTGTGGACTTCAACTCCCAGAGTTCCTCAGCCAGCTTTGCTGGCTGAGGGACTCTGGGAGT
>WNWU01000112.1:1920084-1945287 GCA_012654045.1 Ptyas mucosa | reverse complement strand
TTTATTTATTTATTTATTTATTTATTTATTTATTTATTTATTTATTTTATAAAACTTGTATGCCGTCCTATCTCCAAGGACTCAGGGCGGCTCACAACGAAATCGACCAAGCGATTGTTAAAAACAACAAATATACACAAAAATATCAAGAAAGTTTAAAAATTTTTTTTAAAAAAAATATACTACCCCATCAGTCCAGGCCAGGGGACATAAATAGCCAGGTTTTCAATTCACGGCGGAAGGTGCGAAGGTCAGGGGCCAACTGGAGCCCCAAGGGAAGTTGATTCCAAAGGGTGGGGGGCGCTCACAGAGAAGGCTCTACCCCTGGGGGTCGCCAGCCAACATTGTCTAGCCGACGGCACCCTGAGTAGGCCCTCTCTGTGCCTGCATGTCAGTTGTCAGATGTTGGCAAATATTAGTTTGTACGTAGTCAGAGGTGGCAGATAAATGCTGCCAGCTATTGTATGTTGGCCCTGGTGAATTCCTAGAGGTATATGTACAGTTTCAGAGTAGAAAAGTTGATTCAGAGCATGAATGTGTTTTAAGAACATGCAAACGAATGTAACATCCATGTCCACACTAAATCATCCTTTCCTCTTTGCAATTGCAGTCCTGCATAAATGTAGCCAATACAAACTATCAGAACTTTATAAAAATGTTTGGAGGACAATGTTGAGAATTATGTAGATATATCTTTCAGCTCTGAAGGATGGGCAGCTATATAAATGCTGTAGAAAGAAGCACTAACATGTAAGCATTCCTTTGCAGTGAACTTTGGATGCAACGGTGATGACAAATTTTGTTCAAAAATAAAATTGTCCAGACAATAATCTCAGAGTTTTAGTGGCAGAGAAGTTCTTTGAAGTTAGTACCAACTTCCAGGCTCGATGTCAGTGATTTATTTCGGTGTCTAAACTAATCTCTTGTTTTTCCATCCGTATCTCCTGGGCATCTGTCAACTGCCTTCTCCATCAAGTTTGCTAGCGAAAGATGAAAACATTAAACTGGTGGGTGGAACATGTGGCCTTTCAGATGTGGATGAACTAGAAATAACAGTAGCATCGGCCAATATGAAAAGAATGCTGGGAAATGTAGTTCAGCAACATTCGGAGTGTCATGGATACACCCATTTTTGAACATAACATAACAATGATTGGAAAAATACGTGTGGGTTATGCCCCTTAGAGATACTATTGATGAAATTCCACTTTGCCATGATTCAGATAAAGTAATCCTGACTCCCAATAGCTCAGAAACTCTTGCAGGACAGAAACAAAACAAAAACAAATCACTCTTATCTTTCAACCAGTACCCTCAAGCCAGAATCACACAATTTTCTCTTTTCTCCTCAGCAATAACCAGTCATTTAAATACAGTATATTTTACTTTGGTAGGTAAAGTTAACCTCAATATATCGCTTTGTGCAGCCTACCACTTTTGGCTTCTGAATTAATTGGCATCCATATCTTCATCAATTGTCTTCAAAGAGTTAATTGCTCCAAATGGAAACCTTTTTTTTTAATGAGATTTTTTTTACATATTTTCGATACCCACTTTGTACTCAAGCTGCACCTGGTTTAGCCTTTTTAAACTGAAACCAAAAATACAGTATGTAAGACGCCTGAACTGCTAGGTCCACTTTTGTTGGTAGATGTAACATAGACAGTCTTTAGAAGTTAATTATAATGTGCCTTTTGAGGAATACATGGGAAATCATTATTAGTGTCTTTTTCTGCATTCAATGTTCATGATGTACAGAGAAAAAAGGTATGCTATTCCAAGAAATCAAGAATATACAGCAGATTGTTTCCAGTGAGACAGTGTTTTTCTTACCCATGGAAGTTTGTTTAGTCAACCTTTTATATATATATATATATATATATATATATATATATATATATATATATGAAGCTCACATCCACAATTAATATTTCTTCCAATTAGGTAAAATGAGAAAATGCTTCAGGTCAGAAGAACATTGACCTTAGCAGACTCTAAGTAAGGAGTAAATATCCATTTTTGGAACATAAACATTTGGTATAGGAGGGAACCAGTTGAAACAGAATATTTTTTCTGCTCTGCTTTTTTTGTTTTTAATTCCCCCCCCCCCAGGAATAGTTTGTGAAAAGTAGCATTTCATAATTTGAAAAGGTAGAGATCATTCTCTATCTTTCTCATCACATCCATGGATCACACCTGTTTTTTCCTTACCTCACTTGATACCTTTATAGATGTGTTGAACTAAAATTAGTAGAAGTTGCAACTAATATCCATATTGACCGAGGAATTTTGGGAACCATAGCCCATATGTGCATGGAGGAAAGCAGGTTGGAGAACACTACTTGAGATGCTTAACTTAAACCTAAATATACTCTTCAAATCAGAAAGTTTAATATTATGGTATCAAAGCAACAAATAAAGAGTATAAAATTCTCTGACTCTCTCTTAAGCTGGGCTTGCTTCCTGTATTTAAGCATAATTAAGGCTACCAGATCTGGACATAGAGCTTCCTTCAATTCTGTTGTGATCATGCAACTATTTCTCTGGAGTTCAGCAACCCAAATCTGGTTGCCCCAACAAACGTGGGGTAGGGGCAGGGAGGACAAATAGCAATGTAATAAAACTGCAGGAATGAAGCCAAAGGAAGAATATGCCAATTGTTATTCAGATATAAATATTGTTCTTACTGATTGATTTCGATTTCTATAGTTACCCCTCTCCCATACGTGACTCTCGGTGGCTCACAAGTCAAAATAACAAACAAACAAACAAAAAACAACAACCCCTGTATAAATAAAAGAAACATGTAAAAAATTAAAACAGTTAAAACAAATTAAGCCAAAACGTAAGACTGATTAAAATACAGTTATGATAACCATCTTGGAGTAGTGGTTGAGGCAGAAGGCTAGAAATCAGGAGACTGTGAGTTCTAGTTCTGCTTTAAGAACAAAGCCAGGTGATTGATTTTGGGTCAATCATTCACTCTCAGCCGTAGGAAGAAGGCAAGGGCAAATCAGCTTTGTAATATTGGCAAGAAAATTGTAGGGGCTTGGCAGTCATCAACAGGCAACAATAACTAAAGAAATCTCTCTCTCTCTCTCTCTCTCTCTCTCTCTCTCTCTCTCTCTCTCCCTCTCTCTCTCTCTCTCTCTCTCTCTCTCTCACTCACTCACACACACACATACACACACGAGAAAAAGAGAGAAAGAGAGAGAGAGAGAGAGAGAGAGAGAGAGAGAGAGAGAGAGAAATAAAATTTTCTGCTACATATGCCTATGCCATCTGAACTGCAAAATCCAAGCCATCACTAGATGGCAGTAGTAAGATGTACAAAACTGTTTACTGCCACTTTGTAATCCATATTTTTGCAGGCATGATTTCATGGCACTGTGTACTATACAAAAATCTTGGCCCATCTCTCCCTCAGCTATTGACTATGGAAATGTTCCCAACACAGAAGAAATCATGTGGTACGCATACACGATTGTTTCAGCTTTCTTGTACATCATCCAGAGTCTTCTTCAGTGAAATACATGGCTATATAAATTAGGTAAAATAACTAATTAATTAAATATTATATGTAAATAAAGTATATAATTTGTTTAAAAAAAATCTGTCTCCATTTCAGAAAGCTGCCACCAGAGAACCAGCAAATTCTAGGACAGCTTTAATGAGAACTCAGAAGAAAAAGAGAGGAAGGAAAGGAAAGGATTAATCACAATGCCACTCAGCTACTACTCTGGCTGCTTCAAAATCAGTGCGATATCTTCTTGACTGTACAGCAAGCTGAGGTAGTCCTCAACTTACAATCATTCACTTAGTGACTGTTTGAAGTTAAAACAGCACTGAAAAAGTGACATGACCGAGCCTTTATAGCATCCCTATGACCACGTGATTAAAACTTAGGTGCTTGGCAACCAGCATGCATTTACTATGGTTGCAGCATCCCAGGGTCATGTAATCACTATTTATAACCTTCTCAGAGCTTCCGAAAGTAAAGTCAATAAGATAGGGGTGTCAAACTCAAGGCCCGGAGGCTGGATCCTGCATGTGTGGTACTTAGATCTGGCTCTGCCTGATTCACTAAACAACTGCAGTGATTCTCTTAACAACTATGGCAAAAAGGTCGTAAAATGGAGCACAACTCCCTCAGCAACCACCAACAGAAATTTTGGGCTCCACTATGGCCATAAGTTGAGAACTATCCGTATTCGTTTTGGGAAGCTTTACAAAGTCAATGGTTACAGAGAGAGTTCAACATTAGTCTGCCACCCATTCCTTTGCCTATTTTCTGGGTATACAGCAGTGGTGAAATTTAATTTTTTTTACTACTGATTCTGTGGGCGTGACTTGGTGGGTGTGGCATGGCTTGGTGGGCGTGGCTTGGTGGGCATGGCAGGGGAAGGATACTGCAAAATCCCCATTCCCTCCCCACTCCTGGGGGAAGGATATTGCAAAATCTCCATTTTCACCCCACTCCAGGGGAATGATACTGCAAAATCTCTATTCCACCCCACTCTGGGGCCAGCCAGAGGTGGCATTTGCCGGTTCTCCAAACTATTCAAAATTTCCGGTTCTCCAGAACCTGTCAGAACCTGCTGGATTTCATCCCTGGCATGCAGCATGCACAAGCAAACACCCACCCAGCATACTGGCATAAGATAGAAACAGGAGAGATTTAAAGGCCTCCTTGCTTTGCAGAACTTTGAAGTGATCCATTTGGGCTTTGGGCAAGGCCTGCATCCCTTCAGTTCAACCACATACCGCAGTCCCATTGGTCTGCCAAGGAGAGAGGTTTTATTTCAACCACCCAATCAGGAAGCCTACTATATCTGGGTTGCAAAGAGCCAAGTAATCCCACAGCAGACAGAAAGAGAAAGTGTGACGGCTTTGTTGCCACCTGCTTGGGAGACCACCTACTATTGTCTCCTTACCCTTGCCAGACTCTTTCTACTCTGTGAAAATCAGAACCGTTACCACCATCTTCCAGATGGGAATGGGTGGAAGGCTTGGGCACTTCACTTCCTTGAATGTTGAATGAAGCTTATTAGCTTTGGGGATTGGGTTGGTCACTTATGCATATCTTCCCTCCTTAAGAACCCCGGTGCCATCTTTGGGAAAGTTATCTAATAAAGGAGAATATTTGTAGCTCAGGGTCGAAATGAAGGGGTCCTTGGTGTTCCCTGAGCTTGGTTTACTTGCAGATGTTTCATTACCCGAATTAGGTAACATCAACAGTGCAGAGGTGGGTTTCAGTAGATTCTGACCAGTTCTGGAGAACTGGTAGCGGAAATTTTGAGTAGTTCAGAGAACCGGTAAATACCACCTCTGACTGGCCCTGCCCCCATTTATTCTCTGCCTTCCGAGTCCCAGCTGATTGGGAGGAAATGGGGATTTTGCAGTATCCTTCCCCTGCCACACCCACCAAGTTACGCCCACTAAGCCACGCCCACAGAACCGGTAGTAAAAAAATTTGAATTCCACCACTGCATCAGTGCTGATGATGTTACCTAGCTGCGATGTTACTTACATAGGACTCACAATGTTTTGGTAATGAAACGTCTGCAAGAAAACAACCAAGCTGAGAGAATACCGGGGAAGTTATCTCACTTCACAGTTAAAGTTTGCCCAGAAATCAGCCCGTCCATGACTTGTTCTTCCCTTTGTACGAATGAGGTACTGTAGTTATCTTTATGGGACTAAAAAACCTCGGCATTCGCTAGAAATCTCCCCTGAATTTACATCTTATGGGATTGATGGCGGTGACAGGGTGACCTGCATCTATCCATAACTCAATAATGCTTTCCCCCTTAAGCCTCGAAAACAAATCCGCTCCTCTTTGTACTAATTGAAGAAAACAGCCAGCGAGTGTCTCATAAACACAGTGTCAGCTCGCATTACGCAAAATTAAAATTCTCAGCTCCAGGAATTCCTAAAGAGGCTGCTTTTTTAATATCGTCCGAATCCGTTTAAGCCTGGGTAATATTGTTTAGGTTGCTATGGGAACCGGCGGCTGCTCTGTTAGCCACCAGTGGATTGAAAACTGGTATATTATTGGGGCCGGATTGACAGACACGATAACTTAGGGAGTCTGTGTATTACCTGTGAGATGGAACAACTGCCATTTTAGGATATCCAGAGCTAAGACTTTGTGGGGCTGTTAAAACATTGCTTTTCTATGATTACTGGAAGTGGCGTTACAACCTGGGATCCACACAAGTTTCTACTGGATTATCTAACAATAGTTGTTCTATGTGGCCCAAATACTTTGATTTAGTCCCAGGTCAATCCCATTCAAGAATTTGTAATCACGTGATTCATGGTTTTCCTTTTGTGACTGCTGCTTATGTTACTGCTTGCTGCTGGATTTGGACAAAGGGTGTTAACAGTTCCTGGGGAACTTCAACACAGCTTCTTTTGCCACAGGAGAGGAAGAAGGATTTGATTTCTAATTTGCTATAAAGAAAGAAAGAAGGAAAAAGAGAGAGAGAGAGAGAGAGAGAGAGAGAGAGAAACAGAGAGAGAGAGAAAGAGAGAGAAAGATGGAAGAAAAAATCAGTGGTGGGTTTCAACCAATGTAACAACCGGTTCGCTTCATGCACACACTTTGCATGTGCCATCTGTGCTACTGGCTCGCGCGAACCTGGGCGAACCGGTAGAAATCCACCACTGAAAGAAAGAAAGAAAGAAAGGAAGGAAGGAAGGAAGGAAGGAAGGAAGGAAGGTGCTGTAATGGTTAAACTCATAGGAAATCTAATCATATCAATTAAAGCACATAATACACTTTGAACCAGTAGTGGGTTTCACATTATGTTACTACCGGTTAACCCCACGCTCGCGCGCTTGCTTTGTGCACATGTGCGCCCGGTTTGCGCATGCATCTGCCTTCCGTGCATGGGCTTTATTCACGTGCATGCATCCAGCCTCAAAAACGTGCCTAAATAGGATGTCATAGAGCTGGGGCGGGTTCACCCGCAATTTCAGCTACCGGTTCAGGAAAACCGGTCTAAACCACTGAATACCACCTCTGCTTTGAACCAATCATCATAACTCAGCTTTACCTTCCTCAAAGGATTTTTCTAGGATAAAATTAAATGGGAAACTACTATGAATTACAGCTGTAGAAGTCTTGGATTTAAAAGAAAAAGGTTGCTTTAGAATGGAAACAGATCTTTCCAGATCTTTCCAGATATGTTTGGCAGCTCTTTAAGTGGCTGTATCTTTTCAGCACCAGCATCCAGAGAACAAAAGCAGGATACAATCAAACTCTCCAAGTTGAGCTTGACTTCTGGTGACTTCCTGGATAGATCCATATAATTTTCTTGGCAATGCAATTTGCTGGTACTTCTCTAAGATACTTTTCAACTTCCCAGTCCAGCCAGGGATAGAATGAATAGTTATGAGAGAAAAATTACAGTTAACAATGATGACACTAGGAAATTGTGAGAGGTTATTGCTACTGCTGCTGTTATTATTATTTAAGTGATTTATATCACCACTCAAGTTGTACACAGTAGCGCTAGGTGACTTTACATAGGCTAAAAATGTAACAACAAGAGAACCAATAACAAAATACACAGAACTTACCACAATGCAGCATAAACAAAACCAACATATTCCCATTCTAAAACCATTCTATGCTCTAAACATAGAATCCTTTATGAGAAGTGAATTGACTGCTCTGTTTGAAATGCTTCCCAGCATCCCAGCATTTATATGGTTTTTATCCTGTACAGATCCTTTCTGTAAAGTAATCTCTCTACCCAATCTGAAACTCTTTCCACATTCCATACATTTATACTATTTTTCTCCTTGTTGGAGCCTTTTATAAGAGGTAATGAAACACATTGTTAATCTGCTTCCATGCTGATCTGAAATGACCAAATTTATAAGCAGACTATTTCCAATGAAAAGCACAGGCACCCTTACAACTTAATTTGCACTTTCCTTGTCCACAGTTTGGTGCAATAATGACAGGACAACATGACAGGCACAGGGCATCACTGGCACTGATGATATTGTTGTTATAAAATAGTATAAGAAAATAAAGAAACAAAGTTGCTGTCATGGAAAACTTAATTGGAATTCACTAGATTTTATCTTGAGCTTAAATTTCATGCTAATGAATATAGATTCCCAACTATTGATTTGTGGAAAGATCTAACACTTTTGCCAATATTTTCATATATTTCTCACATTAACATAATCAATTTTCCCCATAGATAAATTGACCATGGTTTACTCAATGAGCTTTCTAAATTGACAAGAAATTAACCATAGGAGCTGGATTTGCAGAGCAATCTAGGCTAAAATATAGTTTAGTTAGTTTCTAATACTTTAGTTTAACTGTCTCTAATACTTTTTATCATGAGAATAAGAAGTCACATTCAATTGAAAATTCAGATTATATGGGGTGTTGAATGTGGCTTTTGAGGAGCTTAATCTTATGTGTGAATCCTGTATTTTGCATGAAAAATCATCATGGCATATAAAGTTGGTCAATTGCAGATTATTGAATAACTTTTAGAGCTACTCTGTCGACTTTGAGACATAGCAGAAGGAGCCATTTCCTCATATGTGTTGGAATACAATTCATCCTCCAACTGTGGAATGAGGGAGAGGAAGAATCCCAGCCTCTGGATGTGAATGGACCATGATGCTCTGGACAGCATTATTATTTTAAATATCCAGTTTATGATTCACTCTACATGGGATATTGCCTTTCGTTTAAATCAGGGATCTCCAACCTTGGCAACTTTAAGCCTGGCGGACTTCAACTCCCAGAATTCCCCAACCAGCTTCTGGGAGTTGAAGTCCATCAGATTTAAAGTTGCCAAGGTTGAAGACCCCTGCTTTAAATAACTAAGGAGTCCAACATTAGAGAAGAGGGTAGCCAGTAACTTGCTCAAAGAAAGTTTGTCTCTTTTCTCCTTCATTGCTTATGGCAGTGTCTACAAAGAACACTTTCATCCAGTTAAGATCTGGACTACTATTTTAACAGCCTGAAGTTTTTTTGTATATCAGAAAAGCAGATTTGATGACGGCTTTCCCTTTCCATAAAAAAAATCAGGGGTGCAAGCTTTGTTTTGGGACTCTTGGGCTTTCCTCTCCTTTTTCTTTTTAATTCATCAGTGCTGGCCCTTACAAACTCTTATAGTAGCTAACCCAGTCAAGAGAACAGACCCTTTTCCTCATACCCAAATAGGAAAAACTTTCTCAAGTGCCTGGGAGGAGCAAGACATTCTTGTGGAGTTCTTTGCCTTGTTGCAACAGCATGGGGAGCCCACGTTTGAGCCTGGGAAGGATAATTTAGAGAATATAAAATTGGCCAGTGGGATTAAAAGGTGTTAATGAAGCTGGACCTGAGGCCACCTCAAAGGCTGTTGAGTCTCTGCTTCATGAAGCCGCCTTGTTTAGTTAGGGTTTAGTCAAAATGAAGCAGTCCTGGCTTAAGAGAGGGTTTGTTTACTCAGCGCTGAGCTCCAAAAGCCGTCCTCAGCTGCCTGAAATATTGAAGTGGAAGGTTTAAAGCCGCTTTCCAGATTGCAGGCCAGGCCAGGAGCAAGGAATGAAGGGACCCTGGAAGTACAACAATAAAGCCTTTTCATTTCCAAGAGTCTTCCTAACAATGGCAGTGCGAGGAGTACGATTTCAAATGGAAAGTCTCCACCCCCAGCCCTCGAACTTGTCTTGTTAATGTCACAGTGAAGTAACACAGACGAAGCCCCATAACAACATTTTCCAACCAGTTTTCCTCAGATCTATTAGGGGGCTCAATCCCAGGATTCCAGCTGTTATGGCCAATGGCTGTGCTGGCTGGATAGTTTAGATATTATCAGCCTGACCCATCAGCCAGGGTACCTGGTTAAAACAATTGTTTTGGCTAGTGGTGGAGTTTAACTAGCTTTTGTTTTGGTACAGAACAATCTAGCCCTCACTGGATCGTACCATCGTTTTGGTGGATTGCAGTGATAATCAAGCTAACATTCTGGGGAAGAATTAGAATTAGTTGTTGGTTATTTCACTTTGGAAGTCATAATTATCCTAGTATTTTTCATCTTGAAACTCAATTATTACAGTCTTTTTTCCATCTCTGCCAGAAGATAGACATTGGAAGGTAATAGTAAAAGAACTTGTTATTGAATAACAAGAGTTTGTTAAAGAAAGCAGTGTAAAATTTAAAATTACAGGACCTGGGATAGCTCCTGTGGGGATGAAGAGTTGATCTGATTATAGTAGTGGGTATGCACTTTGGCATGTGTTCAAAACACCAGGGGATGGATGTTCTGCCTCTCAAGGTTTGCCCCATAAAACTTTCTTTGCAAACCTTTACATTCCCCCCCCCTCACCTGTTGATATCTCCTCCTTGTGATGGGTGGTATCGGGTTACAAAAGAACCGGGATTTGGAAAACCGAGATTGTGTGCAGCAGTAGAACTCTTAAAGAAATACGATTGACTCCCTTGTAATCCAGTAGGCAATACTTCCTTTTGATTTCATAACAGTCCTATCCAATGTCTGCGTTGATCTGACTCTATTTTGGATATTGTGTCAATTTCTGAGAGCTAGATTTTAAGAAGGATTTGATTCAGTTAGAAAGGTTCAGAATTACCTATACCAGTGATGGCGCATGACCAAACTGCAAGGTGCATGCATGCACACCCCATGCATGCGTGCCCATGCCCCACACATGCATGCATGCGCTGCACATGTGTGGCAGAGACACGAAGACCAGCTGGCTGCTGGGAGGCCCATGCGCATGCGTGACAGAGACCTGAAACAGAGCTGGGGCGGCGGCACATGTGCCCGCAGAGCAGGCTCTATGTGCCACCTCTGACATGTGTGCCATAGATTTGCCACCACTGACCTATACCTATAGAACATAAGTCCTATGAAGAGAGATGGAAGGAAAATTTAGCCTTAAGAAGAGAAAATTGGGAGAATGTCCTACAGAAAAAAGGTTAAAAACATATCCCTCATTTCCTAAATCAAGGTAGAAAATAACAAATTAAAGTTGAAGGAAGGTAGCTTTTGATTTAATGATAGGAAAAAAAACAGTCGGAGCAGCTTGGTAGTGGAACCCATTATCTTTCGACGGTGGGTTTCCCTTCAATAGATGAATTCCAGAAAGGACTAGATAGCCAGCTAGCAAGGATGATTTATTTAAACTTTTGCTTTAAGCAGTAGATTGGATTGGACTCTTGAAATGACCATGTTTAATTCCATGTCTCTCTATATAAGCTATCTAGAAGATTACAGGAGATGAAGCCCAAGAACTGTGCTAGGCCACCAAATTAGAAAAGACTATTTAGGAATACTCTCTATAATTGAAATATCTGTATTCCATTTCCCATTGGTTTTGTTATACAGCATTTTAAATCTTCATGAGTACCAAAATTATTAAAAAAATTTAAAATATATTGAATCAATAAAAATGAAAGTAAACTTTCCTCACCTCAGACTGAACTCCTGGCTATTGGAACACAACTGGTTTGCTATTGTGTTTCTATTTTTTTAAAAACTTTTCCTTTTGGCCTATATTAATGGGATTTTCTGATTATCACACGTCCAAGTACTAAACTTCTGCAACCCAACGAGACAGAGACAGACTTCAGAGGATAATTAGAACTGCAGAAAAAACAATTGCTATCAACCTGCCTTCCATTGAGGACCTGTATACTGCAAGAGTCAAAATGAGGGCTGTGAAAATATTTACAGACCCCTCACATCCTGGACATAAACTGTTTCAACTTCTACTCTCAAAATGATGCTATAGAGCACTGCACAGCAGAACAACTAGACACAAGAACAGTTTTTTCCCGAATGCCATCACTCTGCTAAACAAATAATTCCCTCAACACTGTCAAACTATTCACTAAATCTGCACTATTATTAATCTTCTCATAGTTCCCATCACCCATCTCATTCCACTTATGACTGTATGACTGTAACTTTGTTGCTTGTATCCTTATGATTTGTATTGATATTGTTTTCTGATTGCTTATTTGTACCCTATGACTATCATTAAGTGTTGTATTTTATGATTTTTGATGAACGTCTCTTTTCTTTTATGTACACTGAGACCGTATGCACCAAGACAAATTCCCTGTGTGTCCAATCACACTTGGCCAAAAGAAAATTCTATTCTACTCTATTCTAAATGACTGTAACCTTGCTTGTCTGTCTGTCTATTTGATGGATGGATGGATGGATGGATGTCTATAGCCACTCATCTTAGTAAATGACTCTGGACAGCTTACAATTCAAAACATATATTATAGTTAAAATATTTTTTTAAAAAACAATAAAAACAGTAAAAAATTAAAACAGTAAAGAACATTAAAACATCTAATTCAAAGTTCACACAAGAACAAAATATCTGGCCCTTTAACAAAGTAGCCTGGAGATGGGACTCTTGGCACATGTGGTGCTCTAGGCTTAGGAGCATAGCATTTTTTATTTCAAAATCACAACTGTTAAGAGCCTGGTGGCATGGCAGACTAAGCACTGTAATTAACATTCAGCTGCCTGCAATTACTGCAAGTTCAAATCTCACCAAGGCTCAAGGTTGACTCAGCCTTCCATCCTTTCTAACGTAGGTGAAATGAGGACCCAGATTGTGGGGGCAATAAGCTGACTTTGTATAAATATACAAAAGTATGAAGGCTATTGCTTAACGCCTTGTAAGCCGCCCTGAGTCTCCGGAGAAGGGCGGCATATAAATCAAATTTTTTAAAAAAAATCAACCAAGGCGGATAAGGTATTCCCACTTAACCTGGGTAAAGAAAATATGGCACTATTATTAAAGTTGCAAATTGCTGTTCTGCCAAAAGATCCAGACTATTAAGAGGCAAATCTCCCATTCAGATTATGTCTAGTTCTGTTCCCCTGTCTCCCTAATGATATCTCCTCCCAAATGATATCTCCCTAATGATATCTCCTCCAGGGTCTTTGTGAACTCTGAACATTGCCTAAATCCCAAATTCATTTTGTGGCAGATTCTTTTCACTATCATCAAGTAGACAGGTCTCTAAACTCTGCTGAAAGAGAGACATATCCTTCATTGTGATTCTTGATATTCGGATTCTTGTTATCAGTTGTCATTCAGGTATACATCAGCATTTCTCTCAAACGAATCCAACCTGGCTGAATAAGAATCCATTAAGGCAGACAATATGTAACTACAAAATAAATGGGTAAATCTGATGTATGATAATTCACATTTATTGAGGCAAATTTAGAAAGAATTACCGGATTGAACTAAAGATGCAAAGAAAGGCAGGGGACCGGGTGACTTGTGTATATACTCAATCTGCTGTTTATGTGCTTAGTATAAATAAGCTGGTTTGAAGTCCCTTCATTACCTTCTTGTGGTCTTCTTTCAAAGAGCTTGGATTGAACAACCTTTTTTTTTTTAAAATTTATATGCCGCCCTTCTCCAGAGACTCAGGGCAGCTTACAATGCGTTAAGCAATAGTCTTCATATTTTGTATATTTTATACAAAGTCAGCTTATTGCCCCCACAATCTGGGTCCTCATTTCACCTACCTTAGAAAGGATGGAAGGCTGAGTCAACCTTGAGCCTGGTGAGATTCGAACTTACAGTAATTGCAGACAGCTGGATGTTAAATGCTGCCTTGGTAGGAGGCATTAGTCTGCTACGCCACTCAGGCTTTTAATGAGAGGATGTATTCAAAAATGGGTTGGAATTCTGACTTTCTATTATAGAATCTTCTCTGAAGTTTCAAGATTTTCCCAGCCCTCTCTCCTTGTAATTTTTAATCTTTAAGCTAAGTTTTAATATAGAATTGTCCTCTCTAAGGTGGGACCCATGGCTACTTTAAGAATCTTGCTCAGTGTTAGGATCCCTCCAGTTAATATCAGACAACTTTCACTGAGATATATTGTAACCACTTTAACTTAGCGAATCTGTCCTAATTTTCAGGACAGAAGCCCCAAGCAACTTTGAAACTAAAGGACCAAGGAAAATTCAGTTAAAATTAAACTTGCACAACAAAACAGATACAGCTAGTAAGACCCAGAGGGACTCCCCCAAATTTAATAGGCCATTTGTGATAAATCTGAGCCCTTGGATAACACATTTCTGGGCTAAGACATTCTACTTTTTTCTTCCAGTCCCCTTGTCCATGTTTCAGTTTTCTCTAGCCATTTATTCCCAGCCTTGTGCTGTTGGTTATGATGTAGGTCAGTGATGGTGAACCTTTTTGGCACTCGGTGCTGAAAAGGTTGCGCGGAAATGTTGTGCGCGCATGCACATCCTCGTCATGGCTGCACTCCGGAAAAGCCGAACTTCAGCTGGCCAGCACACATGTGCAGGCAGGCTTTCAGCACTGCCACGCATGCAAAGGGATCGCGCTCCAGAAAAGCAGAACTTCTGGATTCTGTCGTGCATGCGCACCCGACAATCAGGTGGCCGGTGCGCATGCGCACCCGGTTTTTGGCACTGATGCGCAAGTGAAGGACAGCTGATTATCATGTGCACATGAATGCCAGAAACCCGTAAGACAAACAGGCAGGGCCGCGCGTGCCGGGTGACATGGCTTCGCGTGCCACTTTGCCATAGGTTCACCATCACGGATGTAGGTGTTCCATGAGTTGCACTCTAATAAATCTGGATAGCAACAGATTGAGAAATGCTGCTTTAGACTAGGTTGTACGATTTTAGCCCCACTGCCAGAGAAGAGACCCTTGGAAAAAATAAGAGATGAGCTTGAGAACAACCAATGCAAATCCTACTGGATCAGTCCAGATTAGATACCCATGAGAAACCAACAAGCGAAACATGGAAACAACAGTTCATTCAAATTGTTACTCTCTGCACTCTATACCCAAATTCAAACCTTATGGCTACTACAATAGTAATTTGGTGCACATTAATTGGTTTTAGGAGGCACAACGAGTACCAAAAATGGCAAGTACCAAACAATTCCCTCCCCCATAGGAATAATGTAAATAAATTTAATGCACAAAAATACACCAAATGATCACAGAAGCTAAGATAAGACCACAAGGGAATGTGCACAGGGCAGGAGCTATCACATGACTAATGTATGACCCTTTGTTTTGGCTGGAAAGGATAGTGAGCCATGAGGCAACTGACACCAACAAGTTCTAGCTTGTATGTCAAGTACCAAACAAATGATGAGTACTGGGACAAAATTTTCACATCAAAATGCGTTGAGCTCCAAATTCAATGAGTTTAAAAGCAGTCATACCAAGATATGACTGTAGTTATTGCTAGTATATTCTTCATGAATCTACTATTTCCTATTTCTTTACCCATTAAGTAGTAATCTTTACTGTATCTTGTAGGGGGGGGGGGAAGTCCTGTCATTTAATTTGTGCCCATTTTCTCTTTATTTTCCCATTATGAGAGATGGAGGGAAAAAAAACATTTTTTCTAACTACTTTCTCTATAACTTAATGGTTGTATTTTCCCTCCCTTCTGATGAATCAATTATTTATTTTTTACTGGGTCTGATTTTTGTGGCAGCTGATTTTTGTTGGGACTCTTTCAGGAAACTAGAGATGTTTTTTCTCCTATTCCAAACACTTATTTCTTTGTCAATCTGTTCTAATGAACTTGAACTACAGTAACTATTACGACGATCTCACTTAGACCAAAGTAAGGAACCCATGATTCTCTGTTGGCATCGTTCAGTTGCTAAGTCATGTCTGACTCTTTGTGACACCGTGGATCATAGGATTCCAGACCCCCCACCCCACCCTCCACTGTCTTCTGGAGTTTCTGACATGAGGAGCTCATCTTCTAGCGCCATATCTTTTAGCCTTTTTGTACTGTCTGGGATTTTCATACTGGAGTGAGTCACCATTTCTTTCTCCAGCATCAGAACTCTCCATTATGACCTGTCTGTCTTGGGTGGCCCTGCTTGGCTTAGCTCACAGTTTCTTTGAGCTGCGCAAGTCCCTTCACTGTGACAATGCTGTGATCCATGAAGGGCTGACTCTGTAGATCATGCGAAACTAGACCTCCCAGCCAACATGGCCTAGGATAAAGGAAGCTTGGAGTTATAATTCAGCAATATATAGAAACACACAGATTCCTCTTAGGTAGAGACATAGAATCTGTGGTCCTCCTCTAGATGTCCCATCAAGTTTATACGACTGATCAGTGAGGGTTGTCTATGGAGATTCTCAGTCATCTAGGTCACCATTGTCTCAAAGGTGCTTTTTCAAGAGACAACTGGACTTTCTGGTTTTTCTTTGAAGACGTTTGGCTTCTCAACCAAGAAACGTTTTCAGTGAGAATTGTTATACTACTTTTTTTTTCCCAAAGGAGTTTTATCTATTTTCTGAACATCCATCTACCCTTCGCATCTTATCTTCTTTGGATAGTTTGTGAGTCTGAACATGATATCATCTTAAGAGACTTGATTTAGAGATTACAGTATGGAACCAGTGGTGGGTTTCAAATTTTTTTACTACTGGTTCTGTGGGTGTGGCTTGGTGGGCGTGGCATGGGTTGGTGGGCATGGCATGGGTTGGTGGGTGTGGCTTGATGGGCGTGGCAGGGGAAGGATACTGTAAAATCTCCATTCCCACCCCACTCCAGGGGAAGGATATTGCAAAATCCCCATTTCCTCCCAATCAGCTGGGACTTGGGAGGCAGAGAATAAATGGGGGTGGGGTCAGTCAGAATTTTTACTACCAGTTCTCCAAAGTACTCAAAATTTCTGCTACCGGTTCTCCAGAACTGGTCAGAATCTGCTGAAACCCACCTTTGTATGGAACCCTCTTCACTACAGTCATGTGAGGTATTGTGTATGTGTGATGGTGTACCAAAAGTCAGGCCCTGTGGGCCAAAGACAGTCTAAAGGAAACTGTCATGTCAGAATTTGTTAATATCAGAGACACAATTACAATTCTTAGGAATGTTCCAAGATTGGGTGTCAAACAAGGAAGTGTTTGGAAGAAGATGGCAACCAATTTTAACATTTAATACAATTTATCCAATAAATCATCTATGAGTCTTTCTTTTGGTACATCCTCAGCAGTTGTCACCCCCCAAAATGACGTATTTTAAATACTTGGGACTGCTACCGTTGAGTTTTCAAGTTTTTGGATAGCATATCCAGTGTTCTTCTGCTGGAACCATCTGCCTTTCTCAAAAAAAAAAAAAAAAAAAACCTGGGTAAATTGAGGAAAGATTCTCTGACTGTTAGACATTTATAATAATTGCATAATTCCATTTTTAGCAGGCAAAGATTTCCAGTGAACATTTAAAAGGTACTTTTCGCTTCCCATTGATTCACTATCACCCTCTATCCACCACTAGGCATTTCAGATATCGGGTATGAGAAAAGGCAAGGCCTCTGAGGCAGGAAATGTCTTCCTTCAGACAAATCTCAGTCCAGGGTAACTTAAACTCTACAAAAGTAAGACAGAGCTTGCTTGCAAATGCCATAAGTGAGCTTCTGAGTCCATCATCTCAGAGATAAAATAGGCACTTCAAAGTGGGAGGGGGGGAAACTACCTCCCCATTCCCTCATGCACACAAACTGCCGGTCTTGTGTTCCCAAAGCTGCTAAGATTCATAAATATTAAAGCACCGTGAGCTCGGTGCTGGAGAAAGATTTAATACAGTCCTGCCCCTCAAGGGGTTAAACCCCCCCCCCACCCGCTGCGTGGATATTATTGCTAGTGCGGTGGCATGGAGCCACCGCTGTATAATCTGATGAACTCTTTTATTAAATTTCACAGGCCTGTCTTCTTTATTAAAATCTCCCAGAATGCATAGGGTTTCTGTCATATCAAACACAGAAAATGTGTGTCGGTGTATGTGTGTGTATGAGGGGAAAGGAGTGTGGGCATTCCTGCTCCCCCCAAACACACTCACTTTTGGTATATTGCCAGAAACGTGATCTGGGTCAAAAAAAAAAACTAAAAAGGTTGGGCAGGGTGTGGAGCAGGCAACTAACAGGCAAAATTTTGAGGAGGAGGGCCCTCCACTTTTGAGTAATATTCTTCCAGGGTTGCAGTATGTTTTTTTTTCTTTTCTTTTTTAAAAGGAGGTTAAACTCTTAACATACCAGACAACTTCCTCCTCCTTACATTTCACAATTCATCCTGCTTGGCATTCCAAAAATCTGGCTGCTGAATATGTTCTGTCCCAAGTGGTGTGAACAGAGTAAATTATTTTCCAGCTAAGGACAGAGTTGCTGTTGTCCTCTATAGCTTTCAACAGTTTGGGTTGTGGAGAATCACACTAGCCTTGGATATTGGGTTGTGGATTTTGCGGCTCTTGAGAGGTTTCCAGACGTTCCAGCCAGGATGGCAAATGATAAGGAAGATTTGATGAAACCTCCAATTCTGCATCCCTTTTGATGGGAAAATTCAGAAAGAGGCTGCATTGCTTCCAGCTGACCCTCTTTTTTAAAAAAATGGCCCTGGAAAGTGGCACTTCCTTCTCCGGATCAACTGCTCAAAACATTTACAGGTAGTTCTTGACTTACAACAGTTCATTTAGTGACCATTCGAAGTTACAACAGCACTGAAAAAAGTACTTAGGGCCGTATTTCACACTGTAGCATCCCTGAGGTCATGTGTTCAAAATCCGACCACTTGGCAACTGACTCATATTTATGACTGTTGCAGTGTCCTGAGGTCACCTTTTGTGACCTTCTGACAAGCAAAGTCAACGGGGAAGTCAGATTCCCTTAGCAACCGTGTTACTAACTTAACAATTGCAGTGATTCACTTAACAAATGTGGCAAGAAAAGTCGTAAAATGAGGCAAAACTCACTTAACAAATTTCTTACTTAGCAACATAAATTTTGAGCTCAATTGTGGTCGTATGTCAAGGGCTACCTGTACTGATGTTTACTTAGGTAAACTAACTCCAGCAAAATATTTTAAAGGACCCAAGAAGCAACGTGGAATATAATCTTCACATCAAGGAATCCTCAGACAGTTATAGTCCCCAATTTGGCAATGCCTTGCTTTTTCTGATGCCTTGTGGATCAATTGGAGATTTCTTTGGTCAGACACAACTGGACAGGGGAAACCTTTACCTTTACCTTTTATGTTGATGATGCTCAACTCTACTGCTTCTTATCATTCAATTTCAGATAAGTATGTAATCAATATTGTTGCACATTCCCTAAATCCAATAATAGATTAGATGAAAGGAAGAATAAGGAGAAATTAAATCCAGACAAAACTGAGCTGCAGTTGAAATATACAAAATCAAATTAAAGTGTTAAGATTCAGCTTGTTTTGGATCAAGTTGTACTTCCTCCAAAAAAGCACACAGTATTTGCAATCTGGGAGTGCAAATCTTCCACTCTCACTAGATTCTAAGATTGCAGCTGGAGCAAGGAATGCCTTCATACCATCACTTTTAGTGTGCCAGCTGCATCTCTGTCTGAGTCAATTAGTTTTGGGGATAATTAGCTTCCGGATGGATTATTCCCCATCTTGGTTGCAATGCGGGTCTCCTCTTGAAAAGTATTCAGAAGTTGCTCTTGGTGTAATTTGTGGCAATTAGGTTGCTACCTGGTACAAGATATTGGAATCATATGATGCCTGAACTGAAAGATCTGTATGAGTGCCAGCTGCTTACTGGCTACAGTTTAACACTTCATCTGTTGGAAGTAACTTTTAAAGCAGTGGTGGGTTTCAAATTTTTTACTACCAGTTCTGTGGGTGTCGTATTGTGGGCGTGGCATGGCTTGGTGAGCATGGCTTGGTGGGCGTGGCAGGGGAAGGATACTGTAAAATCTCCATTCCCTCCCCACTCCAGGGGAAGGTTACTGCAAAATCCCCATTTCTTCCCGATCAGCTGGGACTCGGGAGGCAGAGAATAGATGGGGGCGGGGCCAGTCAGAGATAGTATTTACCGGTTCTCTGAACTACTCTAAATTTCTGCTACCATTTCTCCAGAACTGGTCAGAACCTGCTGAATACCACCTCTGCTTTAAAGCCTGTATGGCTGAAGGCCTAACTATAGGAAACCATCTCTTTCCTCATGAATCTGTCCAGTTGTTGAATGTGCCAGGAGAGGCCTCTTGCAAATACTTTTGCTATCAGATATTTCCTTTTCTGGCTGGTCAGGTGAGGATCTTCTCTTTACAGCTCCCAAGACTCTAAAATGAACGTTCTTAGGAGTTACATTGGGCTCCCACTCTTCCAGTGTTTCAGAAATCTGCAAAGATACGTCTTTTCAAAGACTTTTAACCAATAAATGTGCTTATTGTGTATTTTATATTTAGTTTTAACTTATCTTTTCATATTGCTATATTCTGTTTTTATTCTAAACTTTTGAAAACCTCCTTGACTGCTTGTTTGGAAAAAAGGTGAGGATAGATAGAAAAATAGATAGATAGATGATAGATAGATAGATAGATAGATAGATAGATAGATAGATAGATAGATAATATAAAGAGATGAAAGTGTGGATAATTGATGTGACAATACCAGAGGAGAGTAGAATAGAAAACAAAGAATTAGAGAAGATAACAAAGTAACAAAATTTGAAATTTGAAGTTGAAAGTTTCTGGCATAAATTGGCCATGGTGGTCCCAATGGTTATTGGCATACTGGGTGGCCTACCAAAAACCTTGATTGGCCCTTGGAAAATTTGTGCATTGACAAGATATCCATCTTCCAATTACAAAGGTCAAACTGCTTGGATCTGTACACATATTACCCCAATACTTTAAAACATCATAGATTCTTGGGAAGAACTTGATGTGTATGAAGGCCAACACCAGCTAAAGAACTGACAGCTGTGATTTTACATTGTTGTGTACATTTTAATAATAATAATTCATTATCTTCTGGCATTTGCTGAAATTACTTTACAATTAATTCTCTCTCTCTCTCTCTCCCTCTCCCTCCCTCTCTCTTTCTTTCTCTCTCTCTCTCTCTCTTCCTCCCTCCCTCCCCAGAGAAGAAATCAAGAAGATAATTATGACTGAGCAATAGAAGTTCTGCCTCTTTTTTTTTATTATATTGTATATAAAAATAATGTGAATGTGCCCAGGCTGACCTTTAGAGATGGATGGAACCAGTCACGACTGACTGCGAGAACTTTCCTTGCTGCCCAGGACCAAGTGAGTGATTGTCCTTCTTCTGGAGGAGTTAGTCAACTGCTTGAGAGCAACATTCTCTCCCAGCAGATGCCTCCAGCCCAGAGAAAGATTGCTATCCTCCTGCTGATATCCTAAGAGTTGGGAGAGCTGCAGGAGGCCAATTTGAGGTCACAAGTCAAGGACGGAGGGAAATTATGCCACTCTCTCTTCAACCACGCTGCCCAGATCTGAACTTTTGGCATGGATCCTGGGCAGGAGAGTGAAGTTAGCATGAGAAAACTGACATATTGCTTGTGTAAGGATCATTTGAAAATAGATTTACTAAAAGCAGACTGCAGAAAAAACTGCCAAAATATTCAATAAAATTCAGTAATTCCTGAAGCACAAATATTTGGTTGTGACCCTCTGTAAAAGTGTTTTTTTTAAACTAACCAGTATTGAAAGCTTTGGGAGAATGTTAAAGGATATTTACAACTAAATTATAGTGCCTTTCGAAAATGGGTGTGTTTCAGTGGTGTGTTTCAAATTTTTTTTATGACTGGTTCTGTGGGCGTGGCTTGGTGAATATGGCATGGTTTGGTGAGCTGGCTTGGCAGGGGAAGGATACTGTAAAATCTCTATCCCCCCCCCACACTCCAGGGGAAGGTTACTGCAAAATCCCCATTTCCTCCCAATCAGCTGTGACTTGGGAGGCAGAGAATAGATGGTGGCAGGGCCAGTCAGAGGTGGTATTTACTGGTTCTCCGAACTACTCAAAATTTCCGCTACTGGTTCTCCAGAACTGGTCAGAACCTGCTGAAACTTACCTCAGGTGTGTTTGTCTATGTGAATGTGCTCAAGTGTTTAGATGAGTTTGTTCTATTGTCACCATTTACTTTCTCTGCCCCCTTTCCTCGGTGAAGAAGGTCACTGGGTTTGTATTTTAGAGACATAGATGAATGATAGGAACATACTAAACGTATTTGTCTGTTTCCCACATTTCCACCAATCCTATCCAAGACAAATCTGTCAATGTATCAGCCAATCCTAATGCCTGCTTCATGGCCCTCAGTCAGTCAAGTGTTCACATCACTTACTTTATCTTTCTAGACATACTTCAGAACATGTAATGAAATTGGGCTGGAATCTAGATAGCATCAAACGCCGATGCTATTAGGATTTTTCGTAGAACAAACTAGAAACTTTGGGCAGCTCTGAATATCTATGAGCTGCCTAAAGTTTCTATTTATTCTGAGAAAAATCCTAATACCACTGGAGTTTGATCTAGGTTGCAGTTGAATTTCATTACATGTTCAGAAGGTATGTCTAAAAAGATAAAGGGAGGGATGTGAACACTTGACATATTAAAATAATCTACTTTTGGAGAAACACTGGTACTGCCCCCAAGATACAAAGCAACTGTTCCTCTTTTCTACAGGACAATAAAAAAACAAGCCAATTTGTTTTAAAATAAACTTTTTATTTACAGACAGCACTTCAAAATCCCGCTCCTTTTCAGTCATTATTGTCCCCCCTTTTTAGTCAGTGAGAGAAAAAAATTGATCTCACTAATTCTCCTGGGTTGATTTTCTACCTATTTTCCTTAACCAAAATACACACATTGCAAGCTCTCAGCTACGGAGGTCATCCAAGCTAGCCTAGAATATCTTTCAAGTTATGAACATTTCTGGTTTAGCTAATCAATTCCTATTGATTTCTTAGCTGTGTCGTGCCAAGCTCCGGTGGGCTATATTAATATTCTCGGCATGAGGAAAGGCTCCTTTCCCTTAGTAGCTAGGGGTGATATTACTGATCCAGATAGTATTCAAACTCAATATCCTGTTTCTCCTTTTCTCATTTCCTGTTTGCGGTCCTGAATGCCAGCCGTTGTCAGAGAGAGGACAGTGAGAGAGGGGAAGATTAGACGAAGAAAGGGGTGGCGAGACTCTGGCTTCTTCTTTTCTATATTACAGATTTAATAATGACAAAAGAACATCATTAAACATTCATTAGAATTATTTAATTAAATTTTGCTTTGGAGGGGGAGTCGAGAGGGGGGGGGAAGAGAGATTAGATATGATGCACAAAAAAGAAAGCAATATTGACTGAAAAAAAAAAGAACCAGTGAGGGTTTAGATTAAAGTCTCCACTGTTTTTTAGTTTTAATTTCTTATTATTATAATTTTAAAAAAAAAGATTCCAGAAAAGTCTTACAAGATAGCTGGAGGAAAAGAATGGCTTCCTAAAACAATAGATTTATATATATATAGGTTAACGCGCGTATATGTATTTGTGGGTACACACAAACATATGTCACTGTTTGCTGATGAAATGAGACAGGTGCAATGATTGAAAGAACTTCAATCATTTTAGCTGCAGAAAAGAAGGACACAGCATGGAAAAACAGCAGTATTCCTAAGAGAAACCTTATTGCTTTGCTTCTAGTTTCCTCCTCAGTGCAAAAGTTCAGCTATTTTTCTTTTGGAAAATCCATGTATGAAGATGGAAGAAAAAGTCCCAGAATAGTGGTAATTCAGTGACAGAGTCAGAGTACACCTCAAATGGGCAACTATATCAAATTATATGATGATAGAATTCAGTGGGACAGATGCCTAAAAGATTGGACCTGGGTTCAACACCCAATAATGAAAACTTCCTCTCTAAGTGTAATACATTCTTAATGACTTTATAATAACATTATCCATTTGCAGGTTCATTTCATTTTTTTTTTTTACCACAAACACTTTAGATTGATTTTACTATCAACATTAACATTTCTAAAATTCTGTATGTAAAGGCATCACCCAGTACAGCTACAAACAGTTGAAATAACAACACAAATAAAACATGATGCCGCTAATCACTGAGAAAGTTTATTGGGTAGTAACTGCTACCACCCCACCCCACCCGCTGTTTTTCTGTACTAAGTGCACTTTTTACTTTACTTTTCCTTTATGGCTTTACTACACTGATTGCAATTTTTGTTTTTCTGCTTTTTCAGTTATGTGTTATTCAGAGAAGTGAAATGATTATTAAGTGAATTGAAATAAAGTAATATAAAAGGAGTTAGGGTTTTTGAAACAATAGTGAGCCAATGCTCTTACTGCTCTGATTGGAGGATGTTGAGAGAAGGCAGGATCTCTGGTTAGGAAAAGAGGCACAATAGCCAGATGTGAGGCCATTTGCAGGCCTCCAGGTGTTTCTGGAACCTTTCTTGCCTCTTGTCACTTCTGGGTCATGTCGAGCAATGAAATCCTCAGGACCCATCATCCGTAAAGTTGGCACAGCTGAAGAAGGGCTACTGATCAGGGGTAGGCGGTACTTACGGGACCGCCTACTACCACCAATAGCCTCCCACCGACCGGTACGCTCCCATAGAGAGGGGCTCCTCCGGGTGCCGTCTGCCAAACAATGTCGGCCGGCGGCCCCCAGGGGGAGAGCCTTCTCTGTGGGGGCACCCACTATCTGGAATGAGCTCCCCCCGGAGTTATGGAGGATCCCGGATCTTCGTGCCTTCCGCCGTGAGCTAAAAACTTTCCTGTTTCACCAGGCGGGCCTGGCCTAATTCTTCCCTTTTCCCCCTTCTTTTATATAAATAATTTAAAAATTTTAAACTGTAAATATTGTAATATTTGGGGTTTTAATATTTTATAATTGGGATTTTAAATAATTGGGGCCATTGTTTAATTCGGTTTTATTTGGCTTTTAAATTTTGTATGTATGTTTTTTAACTTTTGGCTGTTCACCGCCCTGAGTCCCCTTGGGGAGAAGGGCGGTATATAAATCTAAATAAATAAATAAATAAATAAAATAAATAGATCACATTCATTGCATGCAAAATGCTCTGGGTTGAAACCATGGCAAACCTACTTAAAAAAAAAAACTAGCTAACAAATTATAGGGAGAACCTCTGTCTGAAAAAAACAGATCAAGCAGCGGTCATTTGATACGGATTATACAGACTTAATCTGAGTTTTTGATGTGCTGTCATCAAAAGAATTACAATACAATACAATTACAAGCAGGGGGTTGGACTAGGGACTTCAAAGCCCCTTCCATCACATTCTATTCTATTCTATTCTATTCTATTCTATTCTATTCTATTCTATTCTATTCTATTCTATTCTATTCTATTCTATTCTATTCTATTC
>WNWU01000112.1:1867380-1920074 GCA_012654045.1 Ptyas mucosa | reverse complement strand
TCTATTCTATTCTATTCTATTCTATTCTATTCTATTCTATTCTATTCCATTCCATTCCATTCCATTCCATTCCATTCCATTCCATTCCATTCCACTCCATTCCACTCCACTCCACTCCACTCCACTCCACTCCACTCCACTCCACTCCACTCCACTCCACTCCACTCCACTCCATTCCATTCCATTCCATTCCTACCATCCTTGTTTCCCCACCTAATATTCCTATTACTAAAATATACTGGCTCCAATAAGGAAAGAACTTGATTACTCCATTTCTCAATCCAGCAAGTTTTAGTCCTTGTCACTTTTATAATTTTCCTTATCTGTTCTCTTACCTTTCTGTAGGAATCTGAATATTTTTTTTAAAAAAACCTGGGTGAAAATTCTTACTAAACTGTATCGACATACTGTATGTGTTTTTGTTGATCACTTGCCTTACTACATATATTCCTAAATGAATTTTTGCTCATTTGAAAACACATTTTCTACCTAAAATATATATTTTGAGAAGTAATTTTGGAGCTGTATATAAATCCTAAAGGGACGCTCAGTGGCTAAGACGCTGAGCTTGTTGATCGAAAGGTCAGCAGTTTAGCGGTTTGAATCCCTAGTACTGTGTAACGGGGTGAGCTCCCGTTACTTGTCCCAGCTTCTGCCAACCTAGCAGTTCGAAAGCACTTTAAAAAAATGCAAGTAGATAAATAGGGACCACCTTTGGTGGGGAGGTAACAGCGTTTCATGCGCCTTTGGCATTTAGTCATGCTGGCCACATGACCACGGAGACGTCTTCGGACAGCGCTGGCTCTTCGGCTTTGAAACGGAGATGAGCACCACCCCCTAGAGTCGTGAACGACTAGCACTTATGTGCGAGGAGAACCTTTACCTTTACCTTATAAATCCTAACCTTTCAAGGAAAACTAACTACCTGTTCTCAACTTCAGTTCAGGTTGGGTCAGTTCATACTGGCATTTGCACCGGCAGTATAGGAATTGTATATGGTTGTGATACAAGGATAGTTTGTAAGAAAAGACACAGAGAGACACAGTGAATGATTATACAAAACATTCATGTGCAGACTAAATTTAGCTGTATTTTCTTTCTTTTTCTGCTCTATGTCTTTCCTTTCTTTGGCTGACTATTTCTTATTTCCTTCTCTGAGCACTTAGAACTTTGATTGCCCCCAAAGGTAATGGTGTAATGACAGATACGTCAGTAAACCTATGCGTATATGTACAGGTTGTTGTTGTTAGTTGCGAAGTCGTGTCCCACCCATCGCGACCCCATGGACAACGTTCCTCCAGGCCACATGTACAGGTAGTCCTTTACTTATGACTGATTGTGTAGCAGCCATGTAGCAACTGTAAGAAAAGATTCTTAAAATCTGCTTCTGAAGTTCAGACTGCTGTCCCTCTGGTCATGTAACTTTGGGCATTCAGCAGCCGGCCTGCTTTTACAATTATTTACAGTTACAATTATTTGCAGCATCCTGTTATCGCATGCCCACCTTTTTGCCAAAATCTGGAATTTACTTTAGGTTTTTCATCAAACCCCACCCCATCCCATTACAAACAATGGGTCTGCTTAATTACCAATGTTCACTTTATAACCACCACAAAAAAGGTCATAGAATTGGGTCAATCAGGTGATCGCTTGCTTTACGATTGTTATGACTTATAGCAGTGGTGGGATTCAAAAATTTTTACTACTGGTTTTGTGGGCGTGGCTTGGTGGGCATGGCATGGCATGGCTTGGTGGGCGTGTCAGGGGGAGGATACTGCAAAATCCCCATTTCCTCCCGATCAGCTGGGACTTGGGAGTCAGAGAATAGATGGGGGTGGGGCCAGGCAGAGGTGGTATTTACCGGTTCTCCGAGCTTCTCAAAATTTCCGCTACCGGTTCTCCAGAACTTGTCAGAACCTGCTGAATACCACCTCTGACTTATAGCTGTAATGGGAAGGCTAATTGTGAGTCAAGGAGTATGTATATATGGAAATATTATATCACAATTCTTTAATGATGTAGTAAGCACAACAGCATACTAAACAGCAAGGCTGGAGAAGTGCAAGAACATGAGTAGGGGAGGATGTTTCTCCCAAGGATGACAACTAACAACCAGATCACAATTTCTTTTCTTGCTCTTCCCTTGTCAGTATTAAGTGGTATTTTAACACTTGTGTATCCAGTCTCAATTGACATGACTTTTGCCAAGTGATGGGATAAGTCTGGAACCACACAGGACACAGGAAGGTGCATTTTTGGGGTTGCAGTGTAAATTATTATATGGAGGCAACAAAATCCAGAGGATGTTTGGATAACATTTAATAAAGCTAGTCTATGGAATAATAGTAATATTAGGAATAGGCTTATTATCCTACATACTTAAAATGAGCATGATGTACAATAAACAGTAACACTGCTGTTTATTCGTACATTAATTCTTGTCAAAGGTGGGATGGTACTCAGGGGTGAAATCCAGCAGGTTCTGACAAGTTCTGAAGAACTGGTAGTGGAAATTTTGAGTAGTTCAGAGAACCGGTAGCGAAAATTTTGAGTAGTTCAGAGAACCGGCAAGTGCCACCTCTGGCTGGCCCCAGAGTGGGGTGGGAATGGAGATTTTGCAATACCCTTCCCCTGCCACGCCCACCAAGCCATGCCCACCAAGCCACACCACGCCCACCAAGTCACGCCCACAGAACCGATAGTAAAAAATTTTGGATTTCACCACTGATGGTAGTAGTGTAGATATTGTTTGCATATGTGAGGTTTTTGCTAATTTCTTTAGCTGTAAAGAATGAAAATAATAATTAATTATGCATTATTTGGGTTTAAAGACTCAGACCATTCCCTTTTCCTTTATATTTTCTTTCTACCCAGCACCTTGTGAAGAATATATTGCTTTGAGGGTGGAGGTTCGTTCTCTGAGCTTGTGGGTTGGTTTCTGAATGTTTTATTACTAGGCTAGACAACATTTTCAGCAGAGTTTAAAGGATGTCAGTGTCAGTGTTCCTCCATTTATAAGGGCTTTGTATAATCAGTGGGTCTTGTGATGGGGAGGTCATGTCAAGTGAGCATCTTGGGATGGGTCAGGTATGGGTTGCATCAAGTAGGAGTCTTGTGATGGGTCTTGTGACGTGTCGGGTGTGGGTCACATCAGGTGAGGGTTATTGGGATGTGAAGTGCTGGTTGAAGTTGAGGGTTGGTGGTGTCGCTGGTTGGCTGTGCAGTTGATTTGAATTCTGAGGGGTTCATTGGATGGTTCTAGGTCAATGTGTCTATTGATGGAATTGCTTGTGGAGTGCCAGACTTTGGTAAACTCATGTGTGTGATGGGTGGTAGCATGGCCGATGATTTTTGTATTGCTCCAGTTGAATTGTTGATGTTCAGTGTCAGTGTGGGTAGAGATTAGGGATTTGGGATCATGGTGATTGACTGCCAGCTGGTGTTCATGGATTTGGATTGACCCATCACAAGAACCATCACAAGATCCTCACCTGATGTGACCTTCCCTTCACAAGACCCACTGACCACATGAAGCCCTTATAAACAGAGGAACACTGACACCGACATCCCCTAAATGCCACTGAAGATGTTGCCTAGTCTGGTAATGAAACATTCAGAAATCAACCCACAAGCTCCGAGGACAAACCTCCACCCTCATCCTCCACCCGAGCTATAGATATATGCCACCATCGCAAATATATCGCTTTCCTTAGCCACCAGTGAAGGAAGTTAACATTGGCAAAAAGGTTGACAGAGTTTTGCAAGCCTTGCCCCTTTTGAATATGAACGGGTGTTGCACAAAGGTTCACAACAGGTAGAACCTGTTTGAATCTACACAGTGATAATACAAGTGGAAAAATGTCATTTTTTTCCCCTTGTGAATATTGTACCTAGTTTGGTGTCTCTATTCAGAATACAGGAAAAGATGGATAGAAAATTGTCTGCAGGCAAGATAGATGAATTTTTAAGGTGAATGGATAAGTTTGTAAGGTTTTATTTTTAAGAATATCGTTGTTTTTGGGTTGTGATGAGCAAGTTTGTGGAACCCAATGAATTAGCAGTACCAGAATATACTGAGCAATACCTTGCCAGAACCGAACCTATTTGTCTGCTCTGAACATCTAGAGAAGGCCTAACGAGAGAGGTAGCCCCTAATCAAGATACATATGGGGTGAGGGCTAGGCCATTCTCTCTGGTACTCTCACATTTTGATTTATATTTTTGCTCCATCTCTTCTTGCATGTTGCAAGCAGTTAAAGCCATTTTCCAGTTTGCCTTTGGATCTGTCCATTAAAGGGATTTTTATTATTATTTTGATTGCTTTGACTCTTGTACTTATGCTTTGTGGTTCAGTTTATAAGTATTGTTAAACAAACCAACAAAGAAATAAATATCTTTCCTATTATTTGTTTTAAATAACCCCCCACTAATAGTTTAAATGTGTGTGTAGAACTGGGAGAGACAATTCTTTTTTTTTTTTGTTACTCTTGCAAGTTGATAGAAGGTTTTTTTTTCTGTTCAGTTGTGTTCAATTCTTGGAGGCTGCCTGGAAAAGTCCCTGCAGTTTCCTTGATGAGGTTTTTCAGAAGTAGTTTGCCATTGTCTCCTTCCCAAGACTGAGAAAAAGTGACTAGGCTCAAGATCATCCAGCTGGCTTTGTCCTCAAAGCAGGACTAGAACTCACAATTTCCTGGTTCCTAGCTTGATGCCTTAACTACTACACCAAACCAGCTCTCGAGCTGATACATGGTCAAACATAAAAAGTTAAAAGGAGACTGCAAGATTAATGCTAAAAATCTTGACATAGGCTCTGTGTACTGCAGGATGTTTACACATAGAGAGATTGAATTTAAGAGGCAATGAGTATACTTTTTGATTAGCAGGGGAGGACAACTCTTCTAGCACATCGGAAAGATCCTAGAGATGGCAGGCTTTGCTTCAGATTGTACTCATCATAAAAATTCTTTCTATAGAGATATTAAATAGGATCTCCACATTATATTTTGAGGTTTTGTGTTGGGTTTAAAGGATTATTTCACTCTTGATTATTCCCCAGCAATTCTTATTGTATCTTTATTCAAATATTTATTTTTAGACTTTTTCACGTAGTTTTCATTGCACTTTTATATTCTTACTGCCCGAGAGGCAGGGGAGGTGATAACATGATTAATAAATAATATTCAAAGCCCATCAAATGTTTAAATAATGATAATATCTATCGTGAAAGTGTGCACCAATTTTATATATGCCGGTGTGCTGATCTGGAACCTTGTTGTCCAACTTCTAACATTGTATATCCTCTCTTGAGTGACATCCTATCTTGAATGACATCCTATCTTGAGTGACAGGTTTTCAGGAAAGAAGATTCAAAGTTCCTCATCTGAGAAATGTACAGCGCTGAGCATAGGATCAATGTTAAGTGTAAAGTTATTTCTTTTATTATCACTATTCCCTGAGAGGGGCTTCTGGTAGGCTTTAGGAACTAAGGTTCTTTTAAGTATCTACAGCTCCATCTTCAGTTTCCTCAAGTAACTTTTCTAACAGCTTTGAAGGTTAAGGGATACACACAGAGAGAAAGGCATACACACACACAACATCATTCTGAATTTTCCTTTTAGGTAATGAAATCCCCATCAGTCCAACTCTGAACCTGGAATTGCTTTGACATTCTGATTGCAACTGAAACAACTGAATAGGAGCAGAAGGAAAAATTTTAATCCATGATTATATAAATTATGATATAGCTGATAGATAGATAGATAGATAGATAGATAGATAGATAGATAGATAGATGATGGATGGATAAATAGATGATAGGTAGGTAGAGAGATAGATAGGGAGATATAGGTAGGTAGGTAGATAGGTATACAGGTAGATAGATAGAGATAGATAGATACATAGATAGATAGATAGATAGAGATAGATAGATAGATAGATAGATAGATAGATAGATAGATGATAAATACAGTAGCATTCTTGGAATCGTAGTTTAATTTAGAATAAAAGTATGAAAGAACTAATCTACTTTTTTCCATTTGAGATATATTGGAATTCTGCTCTTTCTCCTATATCCACTTTCTAAATGACCTTCATCTCCCAAACCAAGTTTTCCTCCCTACAGAAACTGGCTTCTTGCCCTGGGCACATGAAGACATCCCACCCCATCAGGGCAAATCTTTGGGAAAAGGCGATAGGTCTCATGCTTCACTATTAACATCTCCCCCCCCCCCAACCCTATGGACAGGTAAAGTAATTAAGATAATTTTGAAGCAAGCAGAGAATCTTCCCTCCCATAGGATCATTACCTTCAGTGCTTACAGTCGCCTAAATGCATTACTGCCTACCTTGTATTCTGGCAAAAAGGCTAATGCAAAGTGACTGCCCAGCAAAGAGCACAACAAACAAATACGATAAAAAGAATCTTCAACAAGGCAGTGATGGATAGGAGGTGCCACTCATTTCGCCTAAAGCACAACAGTACAATCAGCAGTGCAAAAGGCAGCAGAAAGAAGAAACTGTATTTGAGGCATGGTGGTGGGGTTGTATGTATGTCTGGGCAAGGGGGGGGGTAGCCTGTGTTTGAGCACAGTGAACAAAGCGAATGTCAACTCCGAAAAGCATTCAGAGCAAAAATCTTATCTATGTGGTTATATCCATGACCGTTTCCTTGTATTTCTTCATTTTACAATGCATATATTGACTCTGAAGGAAATCCACTGACCAGTGGTGGGTTTCAATTTTTTTTTACTACCGGTTCTGTGGGTGTGGCTTGGTGGGTGGGTGTGGCAGGGGAAGGATACTGTAAAATCTCCATTCCCACCCCACTCCGGGGGAAGGATACTGCAAAATCCCCATTTCCTCCTGATCAGCTGGGACTTGGGAGGCAGATAATAGATGGGGGTGGGGCCAGTCAGAATTTTTACTACCAGTTCTATGAACTACTCAAATTTCCGCTTCTGGTTCTCCAGAACTGGTTAGAACCTGCTGAAACCCACCTTTGCCACTGACCAGAATAGGGCTTCTTCAAGGCAGCAGACATAGGATTGCACTGCTATTGCCTCAGATGCAGAAACAATTAGATTTCTCTCTTCCTTGCAAATTTGGTTTTCACTTCCTTGTGGCTTGCTGGAATGGTGATAAGAGGGACCAAATTTGTCCACCCTATTAAAATCTGATCTGCAAGTACTTGGAACTCTCCAGATTATTTCCCAGAATGCCATTGTATCTAAATTTCAGCTAAGATGTAATCAAGCTGCCCTTAGGTGATAATATAACTAGCGACAACAAAAACAATATTTTTCTTTAAAACCCCAGTTTTATCCAAACAGGTCTGCAGACATATATACTCTTCTTCCATTTTCCTCCTACTGACCTTGTGGGGGTACATTTGAATTGAGTGACTTAAGGAAGAAACTGAGTGACTTAAGGTTACCCAGAAGAATGAATGGGGATCTGAATCCAATTCATTCCTTGTCAGGTTTGCATTTTAACACAACCAAATAAACATTTGCAAAGTTCTGGTAAATATCTGAGTTAACATTCAAACTGTACAACCGCATAGAAAACATTGCAGTGTTTAATAAGTCTAATAATACAAGCCCAACGTCCAGTGGTGGGATTCAAATAATTTAACAACTGGTTCTCTGCCCTAATGATTTCTTCCAACAACCAGTTCGCCAAACTGTTCAGAAAGTTAACAACCGGTTCTTCCAAAGTGGTGCGAACCGGCTGAATCCCACCACTGCCAATGTCCCATATTTTCTGAATCTAGTCACTCGGCGAAGTGTTGTGTAGCAAAATGTTGAGTTTCTTTTTCTTTTTCCAAGTCTTTGCTAAAAAAATAAAATAAAATCCCGATCGCTGGTGGAGGTCCTGGTTCTTCTCTCACTAAAAGTAGCATTACAAGTTAGCCAAGTCTGCCATAAAAGGAATTGCATTTGCAGCGTGCTGGATTAGTCAATTTGGGATCAAAATATCAATTAGTCACATTGTCTTTTATGCCACTGAATGATAATTAACTCACAACAGCTTACAGCAGGGTAAAAAGCACAATAAAACCATCACAATCTCAATAAAGTAAAAACAAAAAGAGAGAGAAAAACTACAATAAACAAAACCAATAAAACAAATTAATAAAGCTCAATATCAGAAGAGAAGGCACATAATCATTCCCCAAGGCCATTTGGAAGCGCTCAGTTTTTACTGTACTGTGTTCTGGAAGACCATCTCTAAGGAGAGCAGCCTTATTATCTGGAGGAAAAAGCAGCATCTTCTGACTTTAGCCCCCGACATTTCACAAAAACGAGTGTATCCATCGCAATCCTCCCTCAGGGAGTTGCCTCAGAACCCCTTTCCCTGGGCTGGTTCTTCCTGGAGCCACCTACGGATAACCCCAAATTCAATTTCAAAAATTGGGAACCATAGATAAAAGATTGAGGAGGTGTTGAGGGCCTTCCTGCTTGCCCACCGCTTGAATGGGGAGTTGTTTGTAGGCCGCTTCTTTCCATAGAGTTGCCCCTCTCAGTGGAAAAGGCGACTCAAAGCCCATTAAAGGAAGGGAATGAATATTATTTAGTAAGTCCAAGAAAAGGTTGGCTGGATTCCACCCCCACCCCCCAGCCCGATTTTACATATAAAGAGCCAGTTTGGTGTCATGGGGAAGGTGCTGGCTTAGAAAGGGGTCTCCAGCAGGGGTGCTATTCAGCAGGTTCTGATAGGTTCTGGAGAACTGGTAGCGGAAATTTTGAGTAGTTCAGCAAATACCACCTCTGGCTGGCTCCAGAGTGGGGTGGGAATGGGAATATTGCAATATCCTTCCCCCAGGAGTGGGGAGGGAATGGGGATTTTGCAGTATCCTTCCCCTGGAGTGGGGTGGGAATGGAGATTTTGCAGTATCCTTCCCCTGCCACACCCACCAAGCCATACTATGCCCACCAAGCCACACCCACAGAACCGGTAGTAAAAAAAGTTGAATTCCACCACTGGTCTCCAGGCTTGGGAACTTTGGGATTTGTGGACTTTGAGTCCTGGAGTTTCCCAGCCAGGTGGCTGGGGAATTTTGGGAGTTGAGGTCCACAGGTCTTGAAGTTCCCAAGTTTGGAACCCCTAGCTTAGAAGAAGCCTTTGAGTTCTCCCTTAGAAGTTACCAAGTTCTAAAATAAAGCTCTGAGATTGTGTGTGTGTGTGTGTGTGTGTGTGGGTGTGGGTGTGTGCGCGTGTGTGAAAAGGATCTCCTGCTTGAGCAAGGGGTTGGACTAGAAGACCTCCAAGATCCCTTCCAACTCTGTTATTCTGTATTCTGCATGTTCTATTTTGAAAGTGGGTACCACAAGCAGCTTGAGTGAGTTTAAGGTCAAGTGTATGAAATAGGTCAACTAAATGTAGCCCTTTGGCCCTCCTTAATGACCAGTTCTGTTTCTAGAACTCTGTGTCTCCTTCTGAGCTCCAGAGAGATTCTAAGATTGTTTGCTGTTATGCAGCATTATAGATTAAGATTCACTTGTGTTTGTCTGGCAATGGAATCATCCTTCTCAGCAGAACAGAATTATGTTCTCCCTGCAGCAGTCGAGAGTGGAAAACTCACTGGATTTTAAAGTACTGCATGGGATAGTGGCAACGGTGACTGCAAGGTGAAGGCGATAAATAGTATTATTCGTGTGGAATTCCATTTACTCGCTGTTGGATCTCATCTACAATCTGCTTCTAGACAAGAAAGTCACCACACTCCTTGAATTGATAAAAAATATTTCTTAGCAAACTCATTCGTATTACCTTCAGATGGATTCTGATTTACTTGGCAATGAAATTGTTATAGCTTGGTGAAATGTTTCATGGAAATGTTAGAATATGTGAGTACAGTATCTTCATGATGCATTTCTGGGGTATGGACCCATTGATTTGAACAAGGGATATACATTTCTCATCCTTCTCTTCCTCCTCCTCCTCCTCTGCCTTCTCTTCCTCTGCCTCTTCATTATCTTGCAGAGGGAGATGGGTGGCATATAAATAAAATAAATAAATCAAATAAATCATGGCCAAATGACTGCCCTCCAGCTTTATATATTCAGGAACACATGAAGGCTGCAGAGAAGTAGTCCACTGAACAAGTATATCCAATTCTACTGCCAGTTCCTTTATCTAATCACAATGATTCAGATTGTCCTTCGTGTCTCAGGAACTTTTGCTGTCACCACTGTATCAAGGGGAGGGGGAAAAAAAATCTCCCCCTCCCTCTACCAAGCTTATGATTAATGATGCTAATTAGACATCCTTTTATCCCTCTCTTTGTTCACCCTGTTTGGCAGACTGACAGAGCCCAGAACATTAAAAGGCAAACTTCATAATCAAGGCAAATGTATAAATGACACATTCAGATGGGCCCAGAGTACAATTAAGAAGTGTGCTGTTGCTGTGAAATGTTCCCCTCCACTCCCATCTTGGCTGAGCCAGGAGGCAAACAATGCCTTGCTCTTCCTCGTAAAATGCTTTATTTCCTGCTCTCTCCTTCTGCTAAGCAAGATCAGGTCCAGAGGCAGTTTTCCTCCACCAGTAGTGGAATGTCTGTGCATATCATGTGCATATCTGTATGGGGATGTTTCTTGAGAGGAAAAAAGTAGAATACAGTAATCAGATGGGGGGGGGGTTTAACCAATGTTGTAAGAAGCATGCCATATAGGGGGTGACATGATAGTGTTCCAATATCTCAGGGGCTGCCACATAGAAGAAGGAGTCAACCTATTCTCCAAAGCACCTGAAGGCAGGACAAGAAGCAATGGGTGGAAACTAATCAAGGAGAGGAGCAACCTAGAACCAAGGAGAAAGTTCCTGGCAATTAGAGCAATTAATCAGTGGAACGTCTTGCCTCCAGAAGTTGTGGGTGCTCCAACACTGGATGTTTATAAGAAGAGATTAGACAACCATTTGTTTGAAATTGCATAGGGTTTACTGCTTGAGCAGGGAGTTGGATTAGAAGACCTCTAAGATCCCTTCCAATTCTGTTATTTTGTTATATTTAGAAGCTAGCAATTTCTTGACAATTTATTTTTACGTCGTTTAAAGTACTCTGTTTTGGAATTTTGCAAACAGGTATGGAGTCTCCGGAGAAGGGCGGCATATAAATCAAACCAATAACCAATAAATAAATAAATAAATAAAGCTAATTGTGAAGAACAACAGAGAAGAGAGTTTTTCACACTGACCACTTCCAAAAAAGAGGTAGTTCATGTCCTTTGCAATGAAATAAGACAGTCTGGTAGTCACTTGAGGTTTCAAAGCAGGAATAGGCAATGTGTTATATTGATCTCATACATTGAATTAATATAGACGAATATACATGATCAGAATTATAATCCTTTATATTTGCCTTTATATCTACCTTTATATCTGTATATTTAATCCATGAATGTATTAAAGTCCATCAGATAAAATATGTATAAACCTTGATCAGCAGAGAAATGTTTTAAAAGTTTTCTTATCTGCATTTTACATGCCTTTTTTGTAACTTTCCTTTGATTCAATGAAAAATAAGTAAAAAAAAAGAATAGGTAGAATTCTCATGGGTAAGGTGTGTATCATGTATTACATTAAGGCAGGTTTGATTTTCAGCATGGGAGCCTAATTTGCACATACTCTATATCAGGAAACATGGTTTATTGATTAGTGCTAAGGTTCACCCCACACCACAAACCCAATCCAACGACATTAGGATCTGATGTGATGTGTGAACATGATAGCATAGTCACACACAACCTTTAGGTAAATTATATGTGAAAAGCAACATTACTGCCATCCAACAACAATAGAATACACTAGAAGAAAATTGAAGAATTTTAAGCATTCTGAGAATCAAGCAGAGATTGAAGTAGAAAGCTTGTTTTGGAGTGGAAAAACTGGTAGAATATACACTGCTGCATGCATATGTACACCCCGAATGCATAGAATAAATGTAAATATGTACACTGGGAATAGCAAAGCACCCTGTTACAATTTAGTCAAAGTGTAATAGTATGTAAAGCATGCACAATGAGCATTCACAATGGCAGTAATTAGTTAGTGTCAGACAAGAGGCTATTGTTTTTATTCAAGCCCAAACTAAGAGGGCCAAATTTAATTATTAACTCTAATTGAGCTATTATAGTCTTGGAGTCTCCTTTGGAAACTTCTTTGTTGGAGAAAATTGCCATAATAAATGGATTAGCTCAGAAGGTGCTACAAGTTCTATCCAGCGGAAAAGGGGATTTGGACTGATGTAACTTGTCGCGCTAGCGTAAAAATGATGGTGGTGATGAAATGATACTCTTCTGCAGAAACTTAAAGACCATAAAAGGCTTTATCTCCTTTCCACTCCTCTAGGTAGCTTAGTTCAGGACATAGAATGCTGCTTTGTAAGTGCTTTCGATAGTTAAATTGAATAGAATTGAATACTATATTTGTCCAAGTTGATTAGACACACAAGGAATTTTGTCTCTGGTACAGAAGCACACAGTATACATGCAATGCAACTTCATCATCATCATCATCCCAATAAAAGGGACAAAAGAGGGAGTAAAGAAGATAATAAGGATAAATAATAATACTACAGTCACACTATAAGGGTTAATAGACATTAGGCAATACTGAGAGAAATAGATGTTCAGCAGATTGATGGCACGAGGAAAAAACTGTCCCTGTGTCTAGTGGTTTTGACATACAATGCCCTAGATGTCCATGATGGGAGAGGTCTGTAGATATCTTCTCAGCCCTCCTGACTCATGCAATATACAGTATAAGTCTGTTATAGAAGGCAGGCTAGTTGCAATTATTCTTTCTGCAGTCTTAAGTATCTGTTGGAGTTCATACCTGTCCTGTTTGGTTGCTATAGAAGTACAAATAACAGACGGGACTGGACTGGACTGGACTGGACTGGACTGGGACTAGGACTAGGACTAGGACTAGGACTAGGACTAGGTTTATGGACCAAGTGTGATTTGATACACAAGAAATTTATCTCAGGTGCAAAAGCTCAGTGTACATGCAAAGCAACAATGCAACAATTCCTGTGCATCAACAACTCTTGGGGCAGTCTGAACTTCCTGAGTTGACACAGGAAGAACATCCTTTGTTGTGTCTTTTTAATGATGGCTTTAACATTGAGCATCCATTTCAAATCCTGAGGGATTATAGATGATAGTTAGGATAGGATAGGATAGATTATAGTTCAGAATTATTTGGACCAGCTTCCCCAGCATGATGACCTCCAGATATCTTCAACTACACCTCTCAGCCTTCCTGGCTGTGCTGTTGGGTTGAAGAGTACTTTAGTCCAATGCATTTGAGAAGCTTGACCAAAGATTGCTGTATAATGACCAGCAGTGATTCTCCAGTGTTTCATGCAAGGTCTTTTTTTTTTTTTTTAGCTCTAGTTGAAGAAATCAGTTGAAGAATTGAATGCATGGTTTTTTTGGTTTCTTTTTCAAAGCCTTTGCTTTGTTACTGGCCACTTCCTTAACCAATAAACCCCACTCCTTCCATAAAACCCCTCCAAAGCCAATATGTACCTTTTTTGCTAAAAGCCTCTTTTACAAGTCGAAGGAAATCGTGTTTTTCTGTTGGGGGGGAGAGAGATAAGTTGACAGCTGCAGCTGGCTGCGGGGGAAGGAAAAGCCTGTTGCTGCAAAGATGAAATGTTAAGGAGAAGATGGATGTTGTGCTCCAGTCCTGCAGTTCCAAGGTTTTTTGATGCTCCACCCCCCCCACCTCCCACCCCCACATTTTCCCCCCCCCCACACTCTTTCGTCCGCTGCTTTTCCCCCCCCCCCCCCCCCCCCTCCAGCAAACCTGGCCACTGACTTTGGGCACCTGCCCTGTAAATCCTCATTCATAAGGGGAGGAAACGTGCCTGCCTGGCCCTATGATAAAGCCGTTACGGCTCCTCCATCCTGGACACCCTTGTTTGGCTTTGAAGTCTGGTTTTATGGAAGAGCAGGCAAAGGCGGGGGATGGCGAGGAGCTGTCAGGAAGGACCTGAACGGCGGCCCTCTGCTGCCAAGGAGCCTCCTTCCCTCCTGTCTGTCCCATGTGGAGATGATTTGCTTGTCCGGGGTGAACTTGGCTCGAACCTGATTCATCCCGGCTGACACATGAGCAGTGCTGAGAAGCATCTTATAGGAGCTCCGTAGGAGCGTTGTAAAAGGAATGCAGACTCATTTGTTTGCAACCCCCCCCCCCCCATCCCCAAATTGGTAGAATCAAGGGCCAGAAGGGAACCGGGTCAAGCACAGAACGGCAAGATTTGTAGACAAAAAAGGGCCCCAGGTGGCCTTTCCATTTTGAAGGATCAGGGAAGAGGCGATAAGGAAGATCTCTTCTACGATCCTAGAGAGCTGGTGGTGACGAGAGTCAGCCATTATGGGCTAGATGGACAAACAGCCCAACCTAAGGGGAGTTTCATCCATTTAATTCTGTATTTATAATACCAGTATTACATACAGCAGGGAGCGACTTTAAAAGGCGACTCTGCATTTCCGTGGACAAATTGCTGTTTGATTTTTTTTTTCTTGGGGTGAGTTTGCTAAGTAAAATAATCCAATAGGAAAAAGTTAAGTGTCTCTCTTTGCAAATTTGTGATCTAGACTGCAGCTTCCTCCAGCTGCTTTGGGTTTCTGTATTAATCTCAGGGAAAAAATATCTATGTGATTGAGTATCATATATTTATTACCATGATATCCTGCCTTTCCTCCAAGGAGGAAACAAGCTCATATGCAGCTCTCCCTCTTAATATTTTATCTTCAACAAAACTCACAGAAGTAGGCTAGAGAATGAAAATTTGGGAGGGGGTGGGAGGAGAGGAAGAGATCCAGCAAATTTTTTGAATTGGGTAGATTTGAACTTGGATCATGAGAGTAGAACATTCTAATCACTGCACCACATCACCTCTTATAGGTAATTTGATTCTAAGAGTACATCAAGAAAAAATGCTCAAGCCCTCTTTTGTTCCTTAAAAGCCACTTAATTTCACATACAGTTAAGCTATAGGCTGCTAAAATGGTGATTTAGTATATGGTGGGAAATCCAGCCACTGAAATCTACAAACCATGGTTTATGGCTTACCGTTAGATATGGAGGCTTTTAAAATAAATCATTTTTGAAACAAACCATAGCTCATTATGATGTGTAAAGAGAGCCAATTCATGACTGAGAGGGAAAATAGTTATGATATATGGAGGGACGTGGTGGCTCAGTGGCTAAGACACTGAGCTTGTCGATCAGAAAAGTCGGCAGTTCGGCAGTTTGAATTCCTAGCACCGCATAATGGAGTGAGCTTCCATTACTTGTCCCAGCTTCTGCCAACCTAGCAGTTCGAAAGCATGTAAAAATGCAAGTAGAAAAATAGAAACCATCTTTGGTGGGAAGGTAACAGCGTTCCGTATGCCTTCGAAGACAACGGAAATGTCTTTGGACAGCGCTGGCTCTTCGGCTTTGAAACGGAGATGAGCACTGCCTCCTAGAGTTGGGAACAACTAGCACATATGTGCGAGAGGAACCTTTACCTTTATGGCACTGTCAGACTTAAGGAGACAAGCATTTACACTATTGATTTGCCCATGGATGGATGGATGGAAGGAAAGAAGGAAAGAAAGAAGGAAGGAAAAAAAGGAGAGAAGGAAGGAAGATAGATTTTGAAAAGCCCACATTAGCCTGAAATATTTTATAATATTTAAAGAGATCTCAATAGTTCTCCAACCTACAAATTTTGTTCATGGCTGGAATCACATAAATTAGAGGATCTTCAAACATTTAATGTCCCACTGGCTCTAGAGCATCTTGGAGAGCCATCAATCCTCTGCTGAAAAATCCCAAGCAAGAGGACCACACCACCTTCCAAAAAGATTTCTGCTCTGCAAATAGATCACAAAGGACACTTCTCCATTGGTGACTTATAGCTTCTTCTGACATCATCCAGGCACCATTATGATGATATAAAGCCTTGCCTCAATACTATTGGGCAGAAAGGTGGATGGATTACTTTACAGTTGCTATACAAATCACTAGTCAGGATTCTGCCATGCTGGGAAATTGGATTTCCTAACATTTATGTCAAACCTTTGACTTAACATTTGAACTCACTACTTCTATGACTTGCAGGATGGAAGATATTTGTTATAGGATTACTGTGAAAGATGCTGGAGTTAGGGTGAAAGACTTTTAAAGGGATCAGAATATTAGGTTACATTCCTTAAAAAAAAATCAGAGCATATCCATCCTCGTCACATCTTTAGCAGTTATGGAGAACCGGCTCAGAATGATTATGACATAAATATAGTCCACAGAAAGTGATAATTTTGCAAACCATGAAAGAAAGGGGGGGGGGGGAAGAATTGGACATGGACAAGAGAGAACTGAACCAGGATATTTTTAAAAATGAAATTGTCTGATGGAGGAGGGCATCTCTTTGGAGATGAGATGCAGAGCAATGAATCAGCTGGTTTATCAAAGTGCTGAACTGTGAAGTCAAGTTGTATAATTGTAAATATATCCAAATATTGGAAGTGGAACGGGAGGCGGATGGGGGGGGGGAGGAGTCTCTAGAGAGGTTTCTCCTTACAAAGGAAGCTCTACCCTTGGAACTTCTCACTGCTTGGGGAACTGGGGCACTCATAGCAATATTCTTGCTTAAATAGATACAGTTGACTGCTGGGCTTCAATATTAGGGATCTACTCAGCATACACCGGCACTATGTACACGGCAGATGTAGTTAGAAGGCATGAAAAATCATAATTATCTCCATGATTTAATGCTGCCGTGCCCAACATGGTGCCTCATCATCCACAGCAGCTGGAAGGGAGAGCCCTGCTGCTACAAAAGTCAATTCTTGCTGAATGTTCTCATGCCAATGGGATTGGTGTCCCTCCCCTACTTGTGCCAATAGAGAAGGCAAGTTATGGCCCCGACAGCCAAGGAATTCCGGCTAGCGGGGTCCAGAAGAAGAACCTTCTCTGCTGTTGCTCCTGCCCTTTGGAACGTTTTACCTCACTCCCACACCCACCCCTGAGTGGGGTCAGCTCCCACCCTCCTGACCCTCTGCCAGTTGGCCTTGGGCTTCAATGAGAGAGGGTCATGCTGGAGATCATTGATGGATTAAAACAGATCTCCCCTCCCATCCTACTCCCTCCCTCCCCATCATTTAGTTATAGTTGCTCATTTGTATTTTTATAGCGTCTTATTTTTATTATATACACGTGTGTTTTGTATTGTTTCATTCTTTTGTTTCATTCTTCAGAGTCATCTCGTGGCGAGATGGGTGACAAACAATTTTAATAAATAAATAGAGAAGCTCACAATTTGTGGGGGTTTTTTTGAACTTCACTTTTCCTAGTCTCCTGGGTTTGCCCTGCCTTTTATTTGACGGAGGTACGCTATCAGGGGTGGGCTGCTGGGGCTTCCAGGAGAACCTCTAGCTAAGATTCTGTGCAGTTTGGAGAACCTCCAAGTCCCACTCCTGGCTGGCCTCACCCCCCCCCCCCCCCCCCCCCTAAGGGGCCCCCCCAGGGCCTGTTTTGGATGCAAGTAAGTGCAGAGTGTGCACGGAGACTCAGGGAGGGTGAAAAATGGGCCTACCGGAAGTTCGGGAAGTTCCTCTACAGCCTTGGGAGTCTGTTTTTGCCCTCCTGGTGGTTCAAAGAAAACCTCCTGAGCCCGGGGAGGGCAAACCCCCCCACATAGTGCAGGAGGCCTACTAGGCCACACCCACAATGGCCACGCCTACCCAGCATCCGGGCAGAAAACCCCTTGCTAAAATTTCTGAAGCTGTAGGCTATGCATGTTCAAGGTGGTGTAAGGATGAAGGTATTGGCTTAGTTTAGGAGTGGGGAAGCCTGGATTTATGTCTACTTTTAGGCCTTAAATCTAGTTACTCTCACTCAGTCCAACCTAACTCACAGAATGGTTGTGGAAGAAATTTGGGAGACGGAGTCTTGAGCATCTGCATGAAAGCCAAGAAATAAATCTAATCTAATCTAATTAATTAATGGTAATCTATTTTTCACTGGGAAAGGCCCAGAAAGTACAGAGACTTCAACCTTAGAAAATTCACTAGGTCAAGTCACTATTTTTCAGTGCAAAGCTCTATATGTTAATTGAAAGTTCATTTAATTCAGTGGGGCGTATTGTTTAATAAAAATTGAATATCTCAGAGTTTATCAAGTCTTAGCATCTCTAGCCTCACACCTTCCCCACTAGAATAAAAAGGCCCTGCTTTGTTGAATGTAGCTTCTTGGGACATGTATTTGTATTTTTATATTTTAAAACAGATATTCTCCAATCTGTATATTTCTCAAGACTGAGAATCCTAGGAATGGAAGTTCAATTTATTTGAAGTGGGATATATGATGCTGTTAAACAAATATGTATAAAAAATGAGTATGAACCAGAGGTGGTATTCAGCAGGTTCTGGCCAGTTATGGAGAACTGGTAGTGGAAATTTTGAGTAGTTTGGAGAACCAGTAAATACCACCTCTGACGGGCTCCGCCCCCATCTATTCTCTGCCTCCCGAGTCCCAGCTGATCAGGAGGAAATGGGGATTTTGCAGTAACCTTCCCCTGGAGTGGGGTGGGAATGGAGATTTTACAGTATCCTTCCCCTGCCACGCCCACCAAGCCACACCCACCAAGCCATGCCCACAGAACCAGTAATAAAAAAATTTGAAACCCACCACTGGTATGCACATACTTAAAAAGATTTTTTTTCAAACAATGGCAATCAAAGAATGAATTGCATACTTGCTATTATTTATTCCACCTATAGTAAACAGGCACAATATGATTTTCCTTTTGATTTTTTATTGGGAACAGCGGGCTTTTGGGTTAGCGTTTCGTATCCCTATTCTGAGCAGTTGTGCTCATTTCTTACAATTCATGCAGCTCATGAAACACAATTTTTTAAAAGAAAAGATGGGATTTTGACTGCTTGATTACACTTGCCTTCTTATGGTGTTTTTTTTTTTACACTGCCATTAGCACCATTACCCTGCTGTGGATACTCATCCTTAAAGTAGAAACTTTACTTCACCTTCATGGCGGGCTATCCAAATATCCAGAAGGAATCTGTTCCCAATGGAAAAAAGTGAGGAAATAGAGCAAATAGAAAAAGACAGTAAGGAAGAAGTTTGGTAACTGAGATTTATAAACTTAGGCATGGGTGTCCTTTCTGTTTAGGTAAGTGCAGATTTAATAGCCCCTTAAGCTGCTTGATCTGTTGAGAAACAGATTTCTCTTGGCTGATATGGATTCTGAAATATCCAGAAAAGTAGCCAGGTTGTGTGTAATTACTGTTTCTATTAGTCTAAAACAATTTAGAACCTTTGTGGCAGCCATTTATGTTTCCTACATCATATATGAAGACTAAGCAGATATCTCCACTTTCTATTACCAAAACAATGTATGTCTAGCTCAATCACATAATAAGAGGTGGTATGTTATTTGTTCTTGCACAGTCCAGTAACCCTTCATATTCTTTCATACTGGTGAAACCAACAAATTATTTTTTTTTAAAAAAATAATTTAATTAGCCATATTCTTTCCCCATGATCAACGGATCCCTATGCTACATCACTGTGCTATATATCTTCCTCCATTTTAACTTGTTTTACTTCACTTCCATTGTCTTTATCCTTTGCTTGCTATTTCTTGGAACTTGCATGGTTTTTGTTATTTAATCTATAATCATCAACACAGTTCAGCATAATACATAATGTGGAAAAAAATAAGGGAGCGCGAGGGGAGGGGAGAGAGGGGAGGGGGAGGGGGAAGGTGTGTGTGTGTGTGTGTGTGTGTGTGTGTGTTCCCCTGCCCCAGCTTTCATATTACAAAAATACAGGCTCTTCCAGTAAAGGTGGATGTAGGAGACAGGACAGAAAAAATTAATTATGCTTCATTAACCTGTGGAATTTGCTTCTGCGTCTCATAGTGTTGTCCACCAATTTACGGCCTTGAAGAAAAAATACGGAACATTCTAGGCATGGAGCAGGGGTGAAATGCTCCCGGTTTGGACCGGATCGCCTAATCCTGTAGCGATGGCGGTGGATGGTTCGGAGAACGGTAGCAAAACTCCCTGCCCCCCCCATGCCCAGCTGAGCCACGCAATCATCAGAGGCTTTTTTTTAACTTTTAAAAGCATTTTTTCTACAACCTCTTCAGCTGAAAAAATGCTTTTAAAAGTAAAAAAAAAAGCCTCTGATGATCGCGCAGCTCAGCTGGGATCGTCAGAGGCTTTTAAAAGCATTTTTTCTGCAACCCCTTCAGCCGAAGAGGTTGTAGGAAAAAAAATGCCTTTAAAAGCCTCTGGCAATCCCAGCTGACTTGCCTGATCGTCAGAGGCTTTTAAAAGCATTTTTTTCTGCAACCTCTTAAGATTGTAGAAAAAATGCTTTTAAAAATAAATAATAAAAAAAAAAGTTGGCCATGCCCACCCAGTCACATTACCCACCACCACCACCACCAAGCCACGCCCACAGAACCGGTAGTAACAAATTTTATATTTCACCGCTGGCATAGAGGCTATCTGCTCTCTCATTCTCCTAGTCAATTTTTGGGGTAGTGCTTTAGTGTACGTTCAGGTCTCAGGCAACTATTATTGTATATTTACCAACTGGAGTCTATTTTTATATTCTTTTTTTTTTTCCAATTCCAGATTTTATGCTATACTGTGATTTTGCTGCTAGGACGGCATCCTAGGAAGTAGGCGATTCCTCAGGTGGTTTTTCTTGAAAATCAGAAAAAGTAGTGCCAATTTCGTAAGAGGATTTTCCTCTCCTGCCTCTCTTCCGATGGCTGAGGCTGCTTCTTTTACACCACCCCAAAAAGCTGATGTGGGAAAGACAGGCAGAAATTGGGAAGGGGGAAAATGCTAACAGAGCTGCAAGTCTTCTGAATGGTCCCCTATACTCTGTCATGGCCCTCAGGCTGGGAGAAAATTAAACCACTTCCGAAACTGATATACATTATTTCCGTGTCTACAAGAGGAAGGTAACCAAAATGGCAGTAATAATAATCGTAGAAGGTTTGCTTCTCTACCTCCTTCAGCATTATGAAGATAAGCCCAGCATGGCACTGAGTGTGATGAAAACTGATTATCTGTTCACTTGTAAGAGAGCAAGTCGGGTTTTATGTTTGGATAGGCAAACCTAGTTTGTTTCATTCATTTATTTTGTATCTAGTGGGATGAGACATCTCCTATTTTATTTACTTAAATGATACGGTTCCCTTGGGAGAGCACTGAGAAATTTATCTTTTCAGGCAGAGTTCACAAGGGCACAGATCACTAAAGTCCAAACTATGCACCGCTTGCCTCCCTGGAATATAACTGGGGAGATTTCCATCCTTTAGGAAATGAACATCTAAGCATTAGACTCACCACATGGAGGACCATCATCAAGAAATCCTTTGATGGCCAGCAGAGATGGCCTGCGGTGTCTAATAAGAATAGATGGATTTGCATCGGGGAACTGAGGAAGTCCCCAGAAAATATAATAAAAGACATCTGTTAATTAATACAAATTGACAACCACACCAGCCCATTTTAGTGAAGTCTTGAATTCAGATAGGTTTACAGGGGGGAGGTGGTGTAAAATGGCTTCCGTGGTAGAATTCAACAGTCCCAAAGGTGCTTTTTCAAGAGGCAACTTGGACTTTCTGGTTTTTCTTTGAAGATGTTTTGCTTCTCATCCAAGAAGCTTTTCGAATGAGAAGCAAAACGTCTTCAAAGAAAAATCAGAAAGTCCAGTTGCCTCTTGAAAAAGCACCTTTGGGACAACCAGGCCCTGGATGACTGAGAATCTCCATAGACATTTAGAATTCAACAGTCAGCCTGTCTTGATTGCATCCCCTCTATCTTTCAAGTTCTCTAAAATCTTGACATATTTTCTTTTCCAGGAGATATAGGGCCATGATAGTGGCATTTGCCTCATTCAGTATGATCTGTTTTATAGTCCAGTCTCAGCAAACCAAAATTGATTCATCTGAATACATTAAAGATGGCCCTTGTGAAGACCGGGGGTGGACTTATTTTCCAAAGCACCAGAGGGCAGGACAAGAAACAATGGATGGAAACTAATCAAAGAGAGAAGCAACCTGGTATTAAGGAGAAACTTCCTAACAGCGAGGATAATTAACCAATATAACAGCTTGCCTTCAGATGTTGTGGGTGCTTCGTCACTGGAGGTTTTTAAGAAGAGCCTGGACAGCCACTCAAATTGTATAGGTTGGACTACAAGACCTCCAAAGTCTCTTCCAGCTCTATTCTGCTTGAATCAGCATGTAAATATGGGAAAGAAAGAATCACATTGCATATCTGGGACCTACTGTTCGATATCCATGGATTCTAAAGGGATTGACTGTGCCAAATCTGTGATAGGGCTCAACCAAAACGTAGCCTTTGATGCCTTCAGAATCCTCTCTAGCAACCTCCCCATCCAGTACCTCTTGAACTTTCTTCAAATCTACAATCCTAACATCAGTCCAGGATTTGAATCTGTTCCATGACACCCTCTGCCTTTTCTTTCGTCACCATCGCTGACCTGTCTTTGATTTATGATGTATTAAAATGCCCAGGTTCTTTCCCGTAAAGCTCTCTTGAATGCAGAGGTAACGAAAGCCCTGTTTGTGTCTTTTTGCATCTTTCTTTCTCTCTTGTGACCTCTGGCTATGCATCTGTAGGAAGTGGGCAAATGCTGGTATTTTTATTACCCCAGCCCCGATCTGCTGCCAAAGCTTTGCGTCATTCCTCGGGAGGAGGCTGTGCTCTCTCTTCTGAAAAGGAAGATAAGCCTGGACAGTTAAAAGAGAACTGTTCAAGGAGCCTGCCAAGAGTCAGAGAACTCTCCTGAGTAATGTCCAATGTTTTCCCTAAAACTTCTCAGAAGACCAGTGTGCTGTCTCTGCATTTCCTTTCTCATCAGGCCTTTTGCCAATGGAGGGCCCTCCATCTCTCCTTTCAAAACAACATCTCATACTTCGGAGATGGATGGCAGCTTCGCACATCATTCTGTTTTAGGGGTTCACGAGATAGATTTAACCCCAGTCCAGATTCAGTACTAATGCCATTTACTGTTCAATGTGCTGAAAATTAAAAGAACCTATTCACATTTTCAAGTAATTGTCAGAGTAACTATGGCTCAAAATCAGGTAAAATGGACAGACCAACGGAGAGATTTCTCAATATTGGCCTCTAACCTATGAATTCCTTTCTGAGAGATAAAATGACTAATTTCTCTTGTGGCTGCTTCTTAACAGGTTTTAAAAATCCTCCTGTTCTCTCTATCCTTGTTGCTTAATGGCATCGTGAAATTTTTATTGTCTCTAATTTATTTATTTTATTTAAAATAGCTTATATTTAATCTGATTTTAATTAATGTTTTGTGTTTAAGATCATGGGAAGATTATGTCTTCAAAGAGTAAGACATGGATTAAAAAGAAACCCAATAAATAGCCAAGAGTTCTGAACTCCTGCCATGCCCATTCATGGCTGGTATGCAAGGCTCGTATTATTTATTAAATATATGCACATCCCACCCTTTGTCCGAAAACTCAAAACAGCAAAAAGTCTAATGTTTTTCTCATAGCAAGCCTGGCAATAAAATTAGGCAGACATAGGCAACCTGTAGTCAGGTGTTCTAGACAATAAACCCAAACACCATCAGCCATGGCTGATTATTTATTTATTTATTTATTTATTTATTTATTTAAATTATATGTTATGGGAATTATTTTTTAAAATATCTGGAGAGAACCATGTTGCTTAATCCTGGGTCAAGGTAAGGATACTGTTGTGGTCCGCCAGCAACTTGCGACGCTGGCAACGGAGTCAGACAGTGAGGAGGCTGAGGAAGAACATGGGCCAGTCCTGGAGGCTGGGGAAGGCCCAGATGAGGGCTCTGCATTGGAGGCAGAGATGGGGCCAGGACCATCTGGGAGTGATATGCGGACTCCGGAGCCTTCAGAGGCTGACAGCAGAGAGGCAGAGGAGCAGGAGGAGCCTGTTCCTAGTGCACGCATGAGAAGAGCTGCCAGAAGGCAAGAGCAGCTAAAGCAAAAAGAACGACTCAGGAGTAAAGCCTTATGGCTCCTCCCATAAGGCTTAAAAGACTAGCAACGGTTCTTGGGCTCTTTGTCGGAAAACAACGTTGATAGATTTGTTTCTTGTCTTCCTGCATTTATTTCTTGACGGCATCTTCTGCTTCTGAACTTTTGCCAAGAAAAGCCTTTGGCAGGTTGCCTAACTAGATCAAGGTTGGTGATAAGGCTGAAGAATTGTGTTATGAAGAATTTGTTTTGAATTAGTTTGGACTACAATGAGAATGAGTTAATTCTCAGCTGTTCTAATAAAGTCTGTTTGTTTCGAACTGTTTGCGTCTGATAATACCTACTTGGGCCTGGGTCACAACAGATACATTGATCCCATCCCCCCCTCAAAACCTATTGGCTGAACAGGATCTTATATCTAGAATAGGTCTCTATATACCTTATTTCTGTTTTCTAATTATTAGAAGACAAATTAGTTTCAGTACAGGTAATCCTTGACTTACAGCAATTTATTTAGTGACCGTTCAAAGTTACAACAGTGCTGAAAAAAGTGACTTATGACCATTTTTCACACTCGTTTTGATCACGTGATCATGGGGATTTGCAGCATCATACAGGTGATCCTCGACTTATGACCACAATTGAGCCTGAAATTTCTATTGTTAAGTGAGACATTTGTTAAGTGAGTTTTGCCCCATTTTACAACCTTTCTTGCTATAGCTGATAAATGAATCACTGCAGATGATAAGTTAGTAATCCGGTTATTAAGTGAATCGGGCTTTCCCATTGAGTTTGCTTGTCAGAAGGTCGCAAAAGGGGATCACATGATCCTGGGATACTGCAGCCGTCATAAAAATGAACCAGTTGCCAAGGGCCTGACTTGATCCCGTGACCATGGGGATGCTGCAAAGGTTGTAACTGTGAAAAACGGCCATATGTCACATTTTTTAGTGCTGCTATAACTGTGAACGGTCACTAAATGAACTGTTGTAAGTCGAGGACTACCTGTATTTATGATATTTGCAGTGTCCTGGGGTCCTGTGATCACATTTATGACCTTCTGACGAGGAAAGTCAACTGGGAAACCAGATTCCCTTCACAAGCATGTTACTAATTGAACAGCTGCAGTGATTTGCTTAACAACTTGTGTCAAGAAGGGTTGTGAAACGGAGCAAAACTCACTTAACAAATGTCTCGCTTAAATAAATTTTGGGCTCAGTTGTGGTCCTAAATCGAGGACTTCCTGTGTTGTTAACTAATAGTGTTACAGCTTTGAGCTCTGCATAAATGTAGCTGAAGGGCTACATAAATCCAGAATTTCACTTGTAGTTCCCTTATAATATTAATTTTGAGGGGGGAAGCCAGGATCAGTGAAACATCTTTTCAAGATAACTCTTGTTTTTAGAGTGGTTGTGTTTCTTTTTATCCACATTCTCCCTTCAGTCATAACCATGTCAAGGCTGTTCTATCATTAACTTGGCCATGTAGAGTTCAGTAAAAAGCAAGATAATTATAATAAACCATTAAGAACTACCTTAAGAGAATAAGGAGCTTTAAAGTTGCCCATCATCATCAAGTTAGGTAACCGATTGAGCAGGGATTCACGTCTTCACTAGGATGAAATATCTTATCTCCATTTAAAGCGTACAACATCAACATTTTTAAAATCTGTGTGCAGCTCTACATTATTTCATTCACATTTTGAAGATGTAGTATATATACAGTATACCCTTCTTAAGAGTGAATCTAACATTAGCTATGTTGCCTGGGGATGGAGCGGTCAGTAGTTCAATTTATCTGAAATATGGCAGGTTGGAGAGAAGGTTCTTTCAGGGCCATATCAACATTCCTAACTTTTTGCAGAGTTGAATGAGGCTGACCTAAAGTCTCTTCTAAGGCTACCAGTCTTTGATATAATCAGAAAGTTGGGCTATACTATGCAGCATCCCTCCCCCAGTCTATAGTCCTATATGTGTACTTATCTGGAGGAAAGTCTAGTGGAAAAAACTGGACTTACCAGCATTTCTGTGTGGACACTCTTAAGATTGATGCAGCTTTTGCAGGCATTTCCTACTTTCAGATAGACCCCTGCTTCTGCTCTATTGACCCCGCATTTTCTCTCCTCATTTTTATCATTTTGCTAAAGGATACATAGGATTCTGGATCACAGTATTACTATTGAGTATTGATGGCCCCCACTCTACAACTTCAAAATTATCGGTGGCAGACTGAGACAAAACTGTATTGCTTTGCATTTGAAAGGATTTGAGTTAGAGTCCTCATAGAGAGGGGCAATTCATAAGAGCTCAATGCTCTAACATTTTCAGACATGGCCTAGGTAGAAGGAATGCTCATCAAATGTGCAGAAGTGCACTTCAGTGGCAAGAATTTAGGTAAGGGAAACCAGTTACACAAACAGTCTCTGCATTAGGAGCAATACTTGTAAGAAGAATCCAAATGTCTGTAGAATATAGATTAAATACAAAATGTGCTACAGCTTCCAAAAAAACCCAATCAATCTTGGGTTGCATCAACAGAGGTATGATGATGTGATTCTGGCATGTGATAGTTCTGCTCTGTGCTGCATTGGTCAGACTGCAATACTTTATCTAGTTCTGATTGTCACTATATCAGAAGCACTTGAAGAAATGCAAAGAAGAGTGACAAAGATTGTCAGAGTATTGGAGAGAATACTGGAGAGTCTTCCTAAGAAGAATAGTTAAAGGAACTATGTTGTTTTTATTAGTTGCAAAGTCATGTCCGACCCATCGCGACCCCATGGACAACGTGCCTCCAGGCCTTCCTGTCCTCTACCACCCTCTGGAGTCCATTTAAGCTCACGCTGACTGCTTCAGCGACTCCATCCAGCCACCTTGTTCTCTGTCATCCCCTTCCTCTTTTGCCCTCAATCTTTCCCAGCATAGGCTCTTCTCCAGTGAGTCCTTCCTTCTCATTAGGTGGCCAAAATATTTGAGTTTCATCTTCAGGATCTGGCCTTCTAAAGAGCAGTCAGGGTTGATCTCCTCTAGGACTGACTTGTTTGTTCGCCTTGCGGTCCAAGGGACTCACAGGAGTTTTCTCCAGCACCATAGTTCAAAGGCCTCAATTCTTCAGCACTCAGCCTTTCTTATGGTCCAACTTTCACAGCCATACATTGCAACTGGGAAAACCATAGCCTTGACTATACGCACTTTTGTTGGCAGGGTGATGTCTCAAGGAACTATGTATGTTTAGCCTAAAGAAGAGGAAGCTCAGGGGAGACATGAGAGCAGCCTTCCAGTACTTGAAAAGCTAACACAAGGAAGAAGGTGCAGATTTTTTCCACCACAGTACTTGAAAGCAGGATAAGAATTAGTAGGCGGAAAATTTACAAATAGACATTTAAACTGGAAATCAGGGGAAATTTCCTGTTATGGGTGCTCCCTTGTTACAGGTTTTCAAGCAAATGTTGGACAACCATTTATCTGGAATAGTGTGAAGACTTCTGTGTATGTATGGCTGAACTAGAAGGTCCTTTTCAGCTTTATGATTCTTTAATGATTCTATGATTCATTTCTTGTTGTCTCCTGGGAACATTAGGAGTTAGCCCAGCATTACATTTTGAAGATCATCTGGGCCAATTGCTGAAGATTCTCAGTCATCCAGGTAGAGTTATCTGGAACTTGAGTTATGGCAACTGGGCTTTTGTTTCCTTTTTGGTTTGAAACATTTTGCTGCTTATCCAAATAGCTTCTTCAATCTGAGCAAGTTGGTTAGGGGAACCCCATATGTCAGTCAATGACCTACTGGGCAAGATGAGTCAGTGGCATGATTGATAAATGGTAATAACTTTTAAGCTGATTTCAATGAGAACTAAAGATACTCAATTCAATCTTTTATTACGGTCACAGACTAGAATTAAAAATTAAAACATTCAGGTAAAACAGAACAAGGCATGATTGTGTATTACAATTAACAGGGGGATCATTGAAAGGTGACCAAAATCTGCGTAACTTTACAGACAGTAGAGCAGAATTTAGCTGTGTTGAAAGAAACTGCATCATACCGATCCGATGGTAATAGTTGTCCATGGAGGAACTATAAAATGAGTCCATGAATCCTTATAGAAGGTACAATATAACTGTACATGAGCTGTGGTTTCAATGGCCCCTTGTTCACAAGAGGCACAATCTCAGCTCATATGGCTTAAGACCAGGCTTAGGACCGGGATACTTACGAGACTGCCTTCTGCCACCAATAACCTCCCACAGACCAGTACGCTCCCATAGAGAGGGACTTCTCAGGGTGCCATCAGTCAAACAGTGTCGACTGGCGGCCCCCAGGGGGAGACCCTTCTCTGTGGGAGCACCTACCATCTGGAATGAGCTGCCCTCGGAGATTCGGATAATCCCGGATCTTTGTGCATTCCGCCGTGCCCTCAAAACATTTCTTTTCAAGCAGGCCAGCCTGACCTAACCTCGTCTAAAACTACTTTAAATTTTATATTCTGAATCTACCCCATAAATTTGAAATGATCTAATTCAATTCTATATCCGAACCTAACTATTTAATTGTATTTTTAAATTGGTTTTTTTCCCCAATTCCTTTATTACATGTATATTTCGTTCAACTGTACACCGCCCTGAGTCCTTCAGGAGTAGGGCGGTATATAAATTTAATTAAATAAATAAATAAATAAATAAATAAATAAATGAGGGACTTTTTTTCTATCGGTCCTCCAGAACTGCTATGACAATGTGCTAGAGTTAATGCTCTCTGAAATTTAGAGACAGTTATATAAATCTCTTGCTGGTTTGTGAACAGGGCCTGACTGCTAGAGCAGACAGATAACAACATGCCTTGTGGAACATATTCTGAAGCTGGTGCTGAGCCCCAAGTGCTGAACGTATGTAACCTCTGCAGTCAATGTACTCCCATTGAGCGTGAAGCTTGACGATCAAAGCTCTTGATGTTGGGAGATAGCAACCTCCCACCTCTTCTCCTCCAACCTTGTACTTTCAGGCTCAGCAACAGAATATAATGGATCTGGAGTGTTGGTTAATCATTTCAAAGCATGCTCAGGGTGAGCAATTACTGCAGGCTCTTTTCCAGCTTATCACTGCAAAGTGTTGAAGGAAATACATCCAGGGTGGTGGATGTTCCCTGCAGCCCATTGGTTTTTTGAAGTTGCAACCTAAAAGGCCTCTATTAAGAGCCCATAATAATGTATTTGAGAAAGTGGAAGGATGTTTGCAAAAACATCTACGATACGGTTTGACCCTTCTCGCTGGCTGGCAAAGGACTGTGCGAGGACCGAGGGAGGAAATTTTATTTAATCATTCTCAACCAGGGCAGTTTTTCTAGACAATAAACAAAGAAGGAAAGTCCTTGCCCTTAGGAGCATGCAACCCAAGCTTAGTCTCAACAGTGTTGATAGGAAGACAGGAAAAGGAGGGGAGTGAAGGGATGGGCAAGAAGAAGAAACTTACACACTTGGCATTCTTTGGGTTCAAGGAGGGTGCACCAAATGTTCAGGGCAAATATCCAGGGCTATCCTCAGCAGGAAAGCCTCCAAAGGCAGCTGGCTCGGATTAACATAATTTTAAAGTACTCAAACAAAACAAGGCACAATGTCACCTGAAGAGGGAAAATCCAGGTTGACATGCTAAGTTGAAGGGGATTCCCTGAAAGACCATAAAATACAGACACTAATAATGCTTAATTGCACAACTGTTTCTGTGAATATGTATTAAGGACTTAATGAAAAAGTGAATTTGATTCCTAGAGGGCCAAGGAGTAAGGCCAATAGGTAACAACAGAATACAGCAAATCCATGCAGGAATGGATATGATTAAAAAAAGGAACTGCAAGGGCTCTCCCAATGATATGTGTATATCCTGATATTGGCTTTCTGTATTCAGAAAAATGAGTTTCCTTCTATGTCCTTGAAAGTTATTTCATGTATGTACTCATAACCAATTTCTGAAAAATGCACCAAGAAAATAATTATTTGACCCACTTAGAATGTTTTTTTTTTAAAATATTAGATTTTAAAACTGATCTTAAAAGCTGGAGTTTGCAATCTTCACATCTTAATATCAATTGACATAGAAGTATCCATTAATAGTCACTTATTTTGCATTATTTATTTTTATTTTAATCTGGTTTTGCAGGTAGGACACCAACACTTTGCATCTAGTCAATGGAAATCTTAACACAACTGATCTTTAAGATGTTTAATAATTTCAAGCATACATATTTTATATTACTTTCAATACTTTTTCTGCACTCTTCTCTAAATTGTACCGTTCACATGAATTTCTTTTTATCCACTGCACAGATAAATTGATACATTTATTTACCGATAAAGCAAGTCAATTAACAATATCACTGAACAAACTGCTAGCACTGTTAATGAAAACCAACATGGAACAGTTGGTAGAAAATGAATTTAGATACAGGACATGCAAAGTTCCCATATCTAACAATAAAGATCTGAGTCAAAATTAAAATGAATATTTGCAAATATTTGATATGTATGGAAACGTCTGACTTCCATACACAACTTTTGAGTGATAATTTTTTAAATTAAAAAAACTTTGTGTGCATATAGAATGTACAGCTTCATCACAAAATAGACAGTTAATAAACTTTAGCTCTGATGATGTCCAGCATGGTTTGGCTGACATCAATCAAGAGTTAATATTATTGCATATTCCCTATGAAATCCTATTAAACATTAGTTGCCATTATATGTCATTGTTACATGGGATTTCATGGCAACTAATAAGTACATCGAGCTTCTAATCACCACTATTATATCAGGTGCAAAGAGCCAGGAACGCTTGCTGAGTTCTGAACACTAGAGAGTTTATTATTGCTACCTGTACACAAAAAACTGGTTAACTAATGGTCAATGCTAAATTGGTGCTAGATAAGGATAAACAGAATTCAGAGGGGACTGGAGTTAGGTCTTCTATGGGAGCCCAAAGATTCCAAATTGATGACATGTTTAACTCTGCCTTATAGTTCAGCCTGCTTATCTTTTATATATTACTTATTAAATAATCCAACACTATAACTACCATGAAATGTCAAAGATCATGATCAGTTAATTACAGTATACTGAACACAACAGCTGAGCAACATTTAATCACAATATATGTTCTGAGAATATCTAGAATTAGATTTTACAAAGAATGCTGATAATCAGATCATTATTATTCTAAATAGTGTAATCTTGGATTACTCTAGAGTCTAAACTCGTTTATTCTACTTCAGAATTTCATAAGTTAAAACCACTTTAAGCAGGGCTGGTTATTACAAAAGAAGTCACATCTTCTTTGTACTCTCTCTCTCTTTCTTTTGACCTGAGTAGAGAAACTTGGCATTTAATATCATCAAAGAACGGAGAGGGCATGAAAAATGATAAAAACACATATTTTGCATACACTGCTATACCAGGAGTAAACTTGTATAATCCTCTGCAATTGGCTGTAATAAAGCAGCTAGAGGTTTGTTTGTTTTTTCTAACTGGGAGCTGGACAGCATATAAATAAAAATAATTATTTTTTTCTTCCTGCCTATTTATTACTTTCAGAAGGAAAATATTTGCATGGGCATAAAAGGAATTTCAATGCCATCCACTTAATTTTTGTTTCCTTTATTAGTTCAGGTATTTAGAGTCATGTTTGCAAGGTAGACATAAGTCTGAGACATTGGCAAAATTAAAAGCAGCTGGAGGTGAGGGTGATTTGTGAAAAATGGGAAGCTACTGGTAGGGAAAAGGTTAAACTTCCCTTTTCATCTTCACTTTTCTCATGCAAATTACAGAGTAAATGTAATGTAGGCACACATAGACACCATTGGACATTTTTTTTCTGGAAAGGAGACAAAAGCCTGAGGAATTCATGTCAGGGACATAGTAAGTTGTTTTAGTCAAGTGAAAAGAAAGTTGAATTTTAAAATAAGTGTGAAGTTGTTGGGAATCTGAGGCAAAGAATCTAGTTAAATTAGTATTAGGAAAACATAATAAAATGTGAAACAATTTTTTTCTCATTCACAAAAAGATGTTGGTTGTGATTCAAAGGTAGGTCAACAATGTAATATTTCTATTGTTATGAGATCAAATAGATTGTCTCACACAAGTTTTAAAAGCCTTTCAACTATGTAAACATATTTTCTATTATCAGCGCAATTGCGATTGAAAAAAAAACCCCTCTAAACCAGTGTTTCCCAAACATGGACATATTATTCCAACTTGGGTAAAAGCAGTTTTTCATTAGGTAATGACGCATTAACCTATTACCCAATCATAACAGGGGTATTTAAATTGACTTACAGAGTTGTACTTACATTGGGTAAAAAGCAGGGGTGAAATGCTACCGGTTCGCACTGGTTCGGGCAAATCAGTAGTAATAAAAGCTACTGGTTTGTCCGAACCGGTATTTCCAATGATCAGCTGTGCTGCACAATTTATATTCGCTAGAAAGCAGGAAATCCTGCTTTCTAGCGAATCTAAATCACACGGCACAGCTGTTCCCCCCCTCGCTGTTCTACTTACCTTCAAACGGCTCCTTTTTTCACGCAAAGCACACATTTGGCATGTACTGTGCATGCACACAGAGTGTGCATTTGTTGTGCAGTGCACACACATGCATGGGCAGTAAACCGGTGGCAACCTGCGGAGGATTTCACCACTGGTAAAAAGGACTCTCTGATAAGCAGCTCTGGGTAATGAAGGAAAAAGATTGGGAAGCACTGATCTAAACTATGTACTCAAACTTAATCCATGTATTTAGTAATCAGCAAAGAATTGCAGAGCCAGTTTAATGTAGTGGTTAAGGTATCAGACTAGAAACTGGAAGACTGTTGAGTTCTAGTTCAGCTCTAGGCATGAATCCAGCTGAGTGATCTTAGGCCAGCCCCTCTCTCTTAGTCCTAAGAAGGAGGCAATGGCAAAGCATTTCTGAAATCTTGCCAACAAAACTGCAGGGATTTGTCTAGTAGTTGGTAGGAGTGACAGGAAGGAAGGAAGGAGGAAGGAAGGAAGGAAGGAAACCCAAAAAAACAGTTGTTTGGTTTGAGACAACCCCCAGAATGGTTCCCACTTATCCAGGATAATGTTTTCCAAAAGAGGACCTAATACTTCCTTTATGGAAAAGATGTTTCTCAAGCATCATGCTCTCAAGCCAATAACAATCAATGAAATTAATAAGATATAGGGAACTCAGTCCTTGTCTTGAAAGGGAGCAGCATGAGGAGAATGTACAGTATGCATGTAGGTCTTTTTTTTGCACCTTCTTTATAATTTATATTTTCAGATATTTTTATCTCCCAGGGAAAAAAACCCCTTATTATCTTGTCTGATTTTTTTTGCTCCTAATTCTAGCCTCTAGCTGCTCAGATACCAACTGTGATATTTTAACAACTGCTGCCTTCATACCAACTGTAGTGGCATTTCATTACTGACTTGAGATCCCCACATTACATTCTACCAATAACTGTCTAAGCAGTCCTGTTCACTTGCCAAACAGTTCCTTCAAATCCAACATCAACACAGAAGAATAAATTAGCACAAAATTAAGCTCTTACAATGTCTCTTATTACTCTTAATACATTTTTGCCTCAAAACTGGGTTTTTCTGTTTTCTGGGTTTTTCTGTTTTCTGCAGAATTCAGATTTAGTTTGCCACCGAAAAACACAGCTTTCATAAAATTCCATCTAAGAATGGATTTCAACACACTGTTAACAATCTGTTCACATAAGCCGTAAACTCATTCATTAGAAGTCTTCATCCCTCAGAGAACGACGGTCCTTAGATAAGAAAAGATTGTAACAAAAACGAACACGATATCATACATAACAGGTCAAAAAGATGCCAGAATCACTCAGATTTCCACCAACAGTATGTCATTGTACAAACATTCAAATGTGACGGAAGGGACCGAGTGGTTTTTGCCTCTCCAATTTTTAGTTGTCCAATCTGTGCTCTGCAATAAGCTGCTCTGTTCATCTGTGACATTACAACTGCATGCATGACAGCTGATGACACCACAACCCCTGCAAGATTCTGTTATGACATCAAATGGCTATTTACTGCTAATGTATATTGAAATTCGTTCCTCTGATATTGGTGACAACTGAAGCCAACTTGCAAACCTGCCAACTCGCTTCTAAGTAAGTGTGCATGTGTAGAGATAGATCGATGGATACACACCCACGCATATTCATATATAAATACATCCCTTCACAATCATCTTTGAAAACTGCCTGCCTTTTCTCTCAGTTGGTGAATTTCTTACAAAGGCAAATATACAAGCTAATCATTCAGTCAGTCAAATTTCCGGCACTTACTTTTCATAGTCATGCTTACAGTAGAGCTGCCTGTTGCGACAATAGCATGTGCCCGAGAGAGGCTGGAGGCAAGCAGCACACTTCACACAGCCCTCATGCCAGGAGCGCTCATTCACCCGCAGCAGGAAGCGATCTGAGATTGGGGTGTTGCAACCAGCGCAAACCTCCCGCATTTTCGATTCCGAGCCTAATGGGAGAAAAGAATGATAATTGTTGACAATCTCAGCAGACTTATATATGAGCAAATACATTCCGCAAAGTTCAGTGTGAAAGTCTAGGGTACAGCACAGAGGTAGGGAATTGTACCCCCCCCCCCGATCTTTAGAATATAGCCATTAGCATGATTGGATATTGAAATATGCGAAGGGGACTATTTTCTATCTTTGAACTGGGAATGTTACCATGTGATCCTATGCTTGTCTTCTAAGAATCATGTGCCACTGAAATCTATAGGATTTACTTCTATTATGTACAGGATTGCAATCAGGTGCCTTACAAAAAACATTTTGGCCCCAAAGACTCACCCATATCCTGCAGATAAATTATCTATAACTGCAAGTAAATAGCACAATACTATTTTATTAGTATGGCATGGATTAGACTTTTTAAAACTTTTGATGATTTGATCTTGTAAAAAATGAACTTCTGATTCAATCATATGTTTATACACATTTACTATTAAGTAGCATGTATTGTAAATATTTTTCAGGTGAGGTATAAGTAAAATCTCTTTTCAGTTGAGCTTGATTCCTGGTGATGTCATGGAGAGATCACTAAAGCCAAAGACTTAATCGCATATCCAGTTTGAGAATCTGGAAATTGGAGTGGGCATAAATTGAATAAACACAGAAGCAAAATCCACAAGGGTTCTATTTCATGTTCAAATCCTACTTTTTAAAAAGAGGTTTCACTTATTCTAAACAATCCCCAAATCAAGCATCCATACTGTAAATGTCAGAGTTCCAACATAATGAAGTACAACAATCTAAATCCAAATCCTTCGCAAACCCCGAAACCTAGAAAATAATCATCCTTACCCTTCATTCCTTCTGACTCTATTGTTACTATAAAAATTACTGCTGCTCATCTTCTCATAACCCTCCATCTATCTAGCTCTCCAGCAATTCGGTGCTTTCCAGATGTGCTAGATTTCAAATGTCATCCTCTAATGAGGCTGGGGTTGAAGTCCGACATCTGGAGAGTAGCAGTGTGGGGAAGGCTAATCTAGTCCGTTTCCAGGGTTTACAGGTTGAAAAGATAATTCATTGATAATCTTTCCATTTCTGTTGTTTTGACACAAGCAGGACAGACTCATTTCAAATTGGCTGTGTGTGATATTACAGCATCCGATCAGCATTATCATGAATCGACCTATGCCAGCCCTTCAATGGCTTCTCAACAGTACACATGGGTTAAAAAAAACCACCACCCAGCATTGAAGTTCTGCTTTAGGAGGGAGCTAAATAAAGCATAAAACTTTTGTCAAATGGATTTCATTCCTCCTTCAGGGCTGAGTTTGGGGGATTATATTAGGCACATGTCATTTGCTTTTGGTCTTCCTTGCTTTTATTTTCATTTTTTTAAAATTTCATTTTGCAGGCTCTATTTATTATGTATATCTCTGCCCAGCGGCTAAACTGAAGCTTCTGGCCACTTTGGATATTATGTTTTGCAGGGTTTAAACAGAAAGGTGGTGCAGACATGTCGGCCTATTTGCTTCCTTGCTGCTGGTTTTTAGCATACAAAAAGGAAAATAGTGCATCTCTTTTTCAGGGCAATGATTTTTGATTGCTGTTGAAGATTTGAGGCAAATGCCTGGCTGGTGTTGCATGAATTTAAAAAAAAATCTAGGTTAATTGCTTGAATGGTCAGTTGCTTCATTGGTCGCCAGATGCTTCATCTATTGGTTTTCCCCAGTCAATTGAACTTATTAACAGAGTACAAAAGGAAAGTGCATGGAAAATTAGAGGCAACTAACAAAGAGATCACAAAACAGAGTTACACCAGAGCCATTAAATGAATGTTGAATTTAAGATTTAAGCTGCTAATTCATTCTTTGAATAAAGCAAAAGAAAATTAGTTAAGCAGAAAACATATTTATCCACATTTATCAAAACTGAGAAAGTTTTTTTGGGCAAAAGAGCCCTTTAAAAAAGATGGGCATAATTGTTCTGAACAAAAAGCAGACTGATTTTAAGAAGGGCATTGAATGAGACTAGGCATCGTCTTAAGAAAGGAATTTTTCACTTTGAGACAGAAAGCTGGGAGTGCCTCTTAAAATGGGACTTGCCGCACAGAGTTTTGATAGCAGGCATATGTTAAACAGAATAAACTGACAAGATTAAAATGTATTCTAAAATTCTGTAACTGAATCTCATTAGGCACCTCTAGATCTTTTCCTATGGATTTTCCATACTCCCCCAGTACACAGAACAAAACGTTAGATTAAATTCAAACTAATAAATCAGAATTCAGACTTATTTTAAAACAGAGAAGAGCAGAACTAAACCTTTAGATTCTACAACATTTAGATATCTTTCCTGCCCATTGAAACAAAGAAATAAACCAGTCTGGGAATTCTCACAAGGAGACAAACATAAGAAAAGCCCTCTTTTCCATTTGCACATTGATTATTTGTCTCATTGTGTGATGAGACCCACAAGAAAGTCATAAAAGAATCCACGGACAGCATCTTTTGTAACAAATCTTTGTACTGTTACCCGTAGGGAAGTTTATTCTGTTTTATCACTCCATGTTTAAATTATTTATTTCAGAACTATTTCATCATTTTGTGAAATGTTTTGGGAGTGTTCAACAGGATGACAAGTACAGAAATATTTCTCATAACTAAACAACAGACTTCAAAGCTTTTATTTCAACTTCAATTTGTCTAGAAACAAATGAGAGGTTGCTGATAATGGAATCTTGCTGATAAATTACAACCAAAACAGGGGTCTTGTTTTCCATGGCTGCTTACAGAATTGGTTGTTGGCTCTTATTTCTCCTGCCTGAACTCAGTTTTAGCTAGATGTAGAGCAACACCTGGTGTTATATATGAGCAGCATATTATTTCTTATATTGTTATCTTTACATCACTACATCCAGAGACAGGTGCTTCAGGAGGTTTCTGCCTCAGGCACAGAAAGAATTTGGCCCACGTTATTTTTTTTTTAAAAAAAACGTCTAACTCAGGCAACACAATTCTCTCTGGCCATGGCTGAAAATCCATTGAGAAGAGAGATAAATTAGATTTGTGGTAAAGATTGATCCTGATTTGGCTGCGCCTTCTCAGGGCTGCATGGGGCCTGAAGTATCAAGCAGCCCTGGATCACCTCTTCCAGTTGCACTCCTAGAAAGTGTTGTTGGCTCCTCAGTGGTGCAAATGTGTACCACAATATTACGGTATGGTGAAAAATAAACCCCAGCAAAATTGAGTGGTTCTGGATTTGTGTGTGTGTGTGTGTGTTCTCTCTGGTTTACATGAGATACCATATTTGATTCTTGTCAAGGTTGCACTTCTCAGGACAGAACTAGTGAGCAATTCACAGAGATTCATCTTGTGCTCCACTTGGACCCATTCCTGGAGTGAAAAGCCATGCTCATGGTTACTCATTCCTTGGTCATTTCACAGCTGGATTACTGCAATGCATTATATGTAGGAGTACCCTCGAAGACAATCCAGAAATTGATGGAACATAAGTTTTGGGTACCCTACGGTTCATCCATATTACACCATTGCTGGATGAGCAATACAGGTTTCCAGTTTCTTTCCAGGGGTGATTGAAGGTATTGGTTATTTAAAGCCCTTAATGGCACAGGACCAGGTTACTTGTGGGATTCTCTCTCCCTGAGGGTATCTGCCAGTTCCACTAATTCTGGAAGCTGCACTAACTCCCAATGGAATTTCAAACACAATTCAAAATGCTGCTTATGTCCTATAAAGCTTTTTGTGGCTGAGGGCCAAGTTACTTGTGGGACTACTTCAGTGGTGGGATTCAAATTTTTTAACTACTGGTTCTGTGGGCGTGGCTTGGTGGGCATGGCAGGGGAAGGTTACTTCAAAATCCCCATTTCCTCCCGATCAGCTGGGACTCGGGAGGCAGAGAATAGATGGGGGCGGGGCCAGTCAGAGGTGGTATTTACTGGTTTTCCGAACTACTCAAAATTTTTGCTACTGGTTCTCCAGAACTGGTCAGAACCTGCTGAATACCACCTCTGGACTACCTATCTCTGATTGCCTTGCTTGTCCCACCAAAGCCAGCAGGCACATTCCAGGTCTATCCTGACTATTAGGCAAGTGTCATCTTGTGGAATCTAGAAGCCATGCCTTCTCTTTCATTATGCTTGCCCTATAGAACACCATATCCCCAGAGATTTGGATGATCTTGGCATTAAAGAGTTACAAATAAATTCCATGGTGATTGGGGTGGGAGATTACATGAGCCCCACTGTCTGGATTGTTTAGTAACAATTTTACTGACTAGAAATGGAATTAGTTTTCAACCCCAGACATATGCTATATTATTCCTATATGATTGGATATTTATTTTTTTAAATAAATGTAGCTATTTTGGGGTGGGGTTTTATCCTCTGTATCATAGTATTATTTTTTATTTATTTTATTTATTTATATTTATATGCCGCCCTTTTCCCGGAGACTCAGGGTGGCTTACAATGCGTTAAGCAATAGCCTTCATACTTTTGTATATTTATACAAAGTCAGCTTATTGCCCCCACAAACCGGGTCCTCATTTTACCCACCTTAGAAAGGATGGAAGGCTGAGTCAACCTTGAGCCTGGTGAGATTCGAACTCGCAGTAATTGCAGGCAGCTGGATGTTAAATGCTGCTTTAATAGGAGGCATTAGCCTGCTACGCCACTCAGGCTCCTACAATTAAATTTTTATCCAGCTTTTATTACTTTATAGGTAACTCAAGGCAGTTAACGTACCTAATGCTTCTTCCTCCTCCTGATTTCCTCACAACAGCAAACCTGTGAGGTGGGTTGGGCTGAGAGAGTGTGACTGGCCCAAATTCACCCAGTTGGCTGCCACGTCTAAAGTAGAACTCACAGTCTCCTGGTTTCTGGGCCAGCATCTTAACAACTACACCAAAGTGGCACTAGGCTGTACTCTTCCTATGGTCATTCTGGTGAGTTGTGCTGCTATTATCTGTAATATATAGGTATGTATGTATATATAAATAAATATATAGAAAAGGTTTCAAGCATCGCCATAGTCAAAGCAGGAATAAAACTGGTTCCCCCCACCCCCGAGATAGTCCCTTGCATGTCCCATCTCCAAAAGGGAGGAAATGCATCACAGATACAGAAGGGAACATTTGCATAATGTAAATGGTAATTCATAGGTAGGAATATAAATTCAGAAAGTGGAAAATTACAGAAAAGCCAAAACCAAACAAAGCTAATTGTGTTTTCCAGAGGAAAACATCTAGACTGATATCAAAGCACTACTATATCAACTTACCTAAGGGGGGGAAAATGGCTTTAGTACAAATTGAATAATTTTAAGAGAAATATAATATAGCTTCACATGGCAAAGGAGATTAATCAGATGATTAGTTTACCTCCTTTCCCTTTTGCTCATGTGCTAATTCTTGATGGTCAACTTCAAACTTTGGCATTACACAAGCACAATAGTTTATTTATTCAAGTCTAGTCAAAACAAACCAAGGCTTAGTACAATGTGTAAACCAATACTAATTTTAATATATTGAAAATACTTTAATACTAGGGGTGGTCATAGTATATGCAGAGCTGTCTTAGAAAAAACAAACTTTGCAACCAGAACTTATACAGGACAAATCTATCAGCCTAGTTTTTTCCTTTCTGAAAAAAGTTCTAAATTAAAACTGAATGGGTTACCAACCTGCCTTACAAGACTTACATCAACAGTATACAGTATAGGTCTTTATTCAGCATTAGCAATTTAGACATGAATTATTGGGTTACAAGTCACACCTCAAGGATTACTGGGTCACAGGCATGATTGTCTTGGAATAGCTTACTTTTTATTTTGAAAGAAAGGTAAGGATAAAAGAACCAGGAGGTGTGTTTCACTTAATATTTAATTTGTCTTGATCCAAAAAGGAAGCACGTGGGGGGATATAATGGTATTCAATAAAGAGGAAACAGTTCAATTTTTACTCCATGATGACGAAACAACTACAATTGACTTATTTAATTGCTTATTACTACTGTTCAGAACTTCAATCAAATAAAAAAGAGGTGGGAACCCATGAAAGAATGTGAAAAAAATAAAAAATAGAAAAAAGACCATTCTTTACTGTGCAAATATCGGGTTTAAGCATATTACGCATATATATTACTCTAAGGGAGACATTAAGCAGGTACATTATCAATTATCAACCCCAGTGAAAAAAGAATTAGAGACATCTTCCCATCGGTTAGCATTTGAATTACTGGCATGTTTTGATCGCCTTTTAACATATTTTTTTTAATTCTACATGTGAAGGTATTTCAGTTGAATATTTTATTTGATTGCCTTTCACTGCAACATAAGAAACAACTTCCAGAATTCTAAATATGCATCTTCAACCTTAAAGGTGCAACTTCTGATCTATTTTGTATGTCCATCTCTCTTTAGAAATAAGATTCACTGACTTTGGTAATGCTCATTCTGTTACATATATATGGGACAGCAATCATACCCTCCCCAAACCTTTCATTTCAAGCTACATGTATATTATCATCAAGATAATGGCAATGAAAAGGGCATCAGTAGGAAAAGAGGAATTTGTAAGTTTAGGGGAAGGCAAACATTTAATAGAAACCGGAAAAGTATTTTGGGAGGGGGACCATAAGAAAGAAATTCTTCTCAAGAGTCTTGTGAAGACTATGGGTGTTCAATGGGTAAGAAATTCTGATTATGGCGAGGGAAGGAAGCAATCAAGGGGATATAAAATGGAATTGAGCATTCTGGAGAAAAACATGTCTGAATCTGACTTGGAACATTTTCCTTGCTACACATCATCGCGGCTCTCATTTGTTTTTGATTGTGTTTGTACTACACAAATAAGCACATTCTGCCGTTAGCTTCTTGTATGGGTTACTTGAATAAATGAAACCTTTTGTCTGTCTTTGATGGTAATTACTGGCAAGTGAAACTTGCAGCAAGAATGCTCCAATCTTTTTTTCCCCCCTTGCACAGCAAAAAATTAAGACTTAAAGCCAAGTTGGTTTACGTTGCTTTGCTGTCCCTTCGGTGGCCAATTGCCAGCTTTTGTTCAAACCTCCAAGTGTTTCTGAACATGTCCACTGTTATTACTTAGCAAGGATCGCATAATCTTAGATCATTTTAGATGTACATTTAGATACCATGATACACATTTGACAGAGATGGCTTAGGTTAAGATTGTGGCAGGTGCGCAAGAGTGAATCTTGCCCGATCTGATGTGTTGATGGTTACAGTTCCCAGAATTCCTAGCTAGCATTTCATGACATCAGAAGGTCAGGATATCTTCTCCCAAAACATTTGAAGGATGGCGCATTGAAGAAAGCTTAATCTACCCCCACAATATAAAAGCAATGCATGGTATATGCCTATAGGCTTTATCAAAAGAATAGCAAATCTCATTATTGCCATGTGTCTTCCTGAAACAAGAGAAACAAGTCCCCAGTTGCCACATTCATCATAAAAGCCTTTTCTTTGGAAGGGAGGGGCATCAAGAGTGGCAGAGACGTGGTGGCAGAGTTATTGCTATGGATAAGATATAATTCTCAGGAGACGCAGCACCTTTCAAACTTTCCTCCTCTACCAGGTTATTAAAGATAGGAGACCCCTATCCTCTTTGGCATGACAATCATGCTCTCTGATTTCTTCATACACACAAAACCTTTTTTTTTTTTCCCCATCCGAGCTAATTCAGAGTAAGTGAACCAAGCAGCAGCGAGCATAACTAAATAACAAAGGTTTTATCAGAATCAGCCTTGCAATTCCTTGGAGCTTCACTTTCACAGATATTGTAACCGCGATATATTTCTCTTCCAGTCTTTGGCAGATTTAATACACACCCAGACCCACAACGAGGGCAAAGGGAGATGGTAATAGCTGGGAGCAAGGCTTTTTTCTTCTAACTAAGATCTGTTTTTCTCCCCACATCCACAGCCTGATCATGCCTGCACTCAGACCGAAATTAAAAGTCATAAAGAAATGGAGATGGTTTGGGCTTTGTGAAAATAATCCTCTCTTGTGCGGTGTTATTCCTGTTTATTTAACAGCAAAATGCCGAGGTTTGCTGCGTAAGTGGAAACTCTCTGGCATAATTGTCCCAGAGATACCATTTCAATGGTCTCTGTACTCCCTTCCACATATTATTTGCTTCCAGATTGTTTATTTGAGAGTTACTGAGTGGGATATATTTTTCCCCCAGACCTCATCAGTGCTTACAGAGGCAATCCAGGAGTGTTGTGCAGACTGCGATCCTATACAGACTTACCTGGGAGTAAAACCCTATTGAATAAAGCACAGGCTGACCAGATCTACTTACTCTGCAATGCAATTTGCAGTGCAAAGAAGCTACATGCAAAAAAATGGAAAGAGGTCCTTATCCTTGAAGGGTCAGGAATGATTGTAGAACAAAAAAATGCTTTTACACAGTTCTTAAAACAAGCAACAATCCTACCTTCTTTCTCACCCAGCCTAGAAGGAGGCTAATTTGCAGGAAATACTTAACTTAGTACAGCTGCTTCCTTTGAGCAGGGAGACTTCAGAAATATTTCTCCTGCAATTCCCACCTATTTGAAAACCATGCCTGACCTCCATTGTAACAACACCGTTTAGTTCTTGGCCAAACTGGCTCATTTTGGCAGGGACGATCTCTGGAGGCTTTCAAGAAGAGACTGGACAGCCTCTTGTCAGAAATAGTATAGAGCAGTGATGGTTAACTTTTTTGGTGCCAAATGCCCATAGCGCGCAATCATGCAAATGCACACGTGTGTGCCTGGACTCCCACAATGCAATGCGAGCATGCTCCCTGCGCATGCGTATGAGAATCCCCCACATGTGCCTGCCCCCACGCATGTGGGGCAAAGACCCGAAGACCAGCTGGCCGGCGGGAGGCATGCACGCATGCATGGTGGAACTGGGCTGGGGCAACAGCTGGCATGCCAGGCAACATGGCTCCACGTGCCACTTTTGAGCACACGTGCCATAGGTTTGCCATCATGGGTATAGGGTCTCCTGCTTGAACAGGAGGTTGGACTCGATGACCTACAAAGTCCTTTCCAACTCTGTTGTTCTGTTATCCATTTGCGTGATCTTCCAGGGAAAGAATAAATAATCTTTCCAGGCATTCTCCCCTGTCTCTTCTTGGTAACTGCTGTCTTCCAATTGTACCCTTCACTGTGCACTAATATGGATATAACATAGTTCATGGCAAGTTTCCCTTCTCTGGATTCATAAATGTCCACATGCATATTCACATATAAATAAAGGGAAGATGCTCACCAACAACAGGTTCCAAAGTTAAATTAATATTTTGCTCAAAGTCTCTAGTCCTCATGTTTCCTGAGAACAGTGCTAACACAGTTTGGGTATTTATTTAAAAAGCCTAAAAATATAGAGCAAAAGCAATCATAGTATTTGTGCACTGCTTCTCTAACCCTATCTAATATAAATAATATAAATTGGATATTAATAAGTCAGTTTTCATAATTATTTCAATCATTTATTACTGTTACTATTATTTTGGTAGTTTTTTATTGGAAAAAAAAGGTACAAATAAAATAACAAATTTGTACTACCAACAGTCTGGTACCTTTTGAATTTCAATTACAGAGGTTTCTTTCTCTGTATGCTTTTTCAATCAACTATAGGGTTTTTTTTGAATTTATAGCGATAAAGCTTGTTTAAATATAATTTTAGTACTTGAGATGCTGTACTGTTTATTTGGTAAGATAATTTAGCCTCTTTGATTAAAATGAAATAACACTAAAGTGGCTAAGAATATATTCAAGTTCAAAAGGATAATAATACTGTGTTTCCCCAAAAATAAGACCCTGTCTTATATTTTTTTGAACCCTGAAATAAGCGCTTGGCCTTATTGTCGTGCACTCAAAAGCCCGATTGGGCTTATTATTAGGGGATGTCTTATTTTGGGGGAAACAGGGTATATGCTATGACAATGTATACATATGTGTGAATCAAACAATGAGAAGGGTAGGAGGGATTGGAACGCTGGGGCGGATGTTGAAAATGCCAATGACAAACCACTTCCAAATTGTTGCCAAAGAGATCACAAAGATATGTACATGAAGTCTCCTGGAGGTAAGCTCAATTGGAAGAATTATTCTAGTTTTTGAAGGTAGGAAGAGAATTCCAGAATGAAAGGCTTGAATGAGGGGAAAAAAAAACAAGGATTCACCCTCTCATATTTGAAATGTAGTTGTTAGTGGAAAAACGGGAAGAGCTTGTGAGGAAGATAAACTCAACCTTACATGGAATTGCATGCTGGCTAGGCAAGTCCAATTTGTCATGACAGAGTTACATTATCTTGTGATTCATCTAGATTGGTTTAAGCCTGAGGATCCCTGAGAAAGTGGGCAGTTTAGCTCCTCCATCATTGTATTGGATTCAGTGGCGGGTTGCCCCCGGTTCAGACCGGTTCACAAGAACCAGTAGTAAAACCAGTGGGAGGCCCCGCCTACCACCCCGATGTCCTCATTGGCAATCTGTGTGCGCGATCCCATTGCGAACCGGTAGTAAAGGTAAGTAGAACCCACTCCTGATTGGATCCCTGTCCCAAACTGGATGGTAAAAGCTTCCAGGAACGCGATGGGAGAGTGGATGTGGATAGTGACCACTGCATTCTTTGGTAAGGAGGTTATGCTATCTACCTTGAAAGAGGTAAAGTGGTATGGCCCCTCTTCAAAAAGCTATCCCTTGACCTAATTATTCTGATCAACTATTGGCCTGTAGATTTAGGGGAAGTTATTGGAAAGTGGCAGGATTGCAGCTGCAGAAAACTCTTGCTGAAGGGTTCAAGCTTTGATAACTCTAGTTGATGACTATTGGTGGTATTAATTAGTATAAGCAAGATATCCTTTGGTTGGCTTGCAAGATTTAGAGTTGGTGGACACTCGTTGCAGTCCATTGGATGGAGAAACAAGGCTTTACGTTATGGCAAAAAAAGAGTGGAAGCCTCCTGATTCTGGAAGTAACCCATGCTTTACTTTCGAAAAGGTTCTGCTTCCCTGCTTAGAACCCTAGTGTCATTCTCCTTACACATAAGAGTCTGAGGGTCATTCGTAGCCTTGTCACCTCTTGTATGGACTGCTGCAATTTATTCTATGTGGACTGTCCTTGAAGCTTCAGTGGTCTGGAGTACAGCAGCCCCAGTACTAACAAGCACGGCCTGTTTCCTTCCTGTAATGCTACTGAGGACTTGTACAAGTTGCCAATTAGCTTCCAGGTGCAATTCGAAGTTATCTTCTTTATAGAGGCTTTGGGGCTTAGGATCAGGGTATTTGCAAGATTGGCTATTCTAAATGTAAAATCTACCTACCTAGTGAGGTCCAAGATAAAGGGTCTATTCCAGCTTGCCATGCTGAAGGAATGTCAACATCAGGGACCCCAGGGGTGAGCCTTCTTGATGAGTTTGACACTTGTCTCTGGAGCAGCTTATCTCCAGAGATAAGGATGGCCTCATCTCTGATACTGTTCTGAAGGGCAGTGAAAACAGGGCTTTTTAGGAAGAGTTATAGAAGAAGATGAAATATTGCTTTTCTAAAGAAGTGATGACATGGGCCTGAATGGTTAAAATTGTTATTTTTTCCTTGCTTATTGGTATAGTCTATACTTTTATCCTTAATTGAACCATAATTACTTAGTTTTGCTAAGCTACTCAAAGTCAAAATATTGGATAGTATGGAAGCTTGTGTAAATAAGCAATTAATAAACAAATAATGCTCTTCATTTAAACCAAGCTCTATCTTGTGTCCAACTAAGAGCCTTTTGGCGTTTAAAAGCGTTTGACTTAATTCATTATTTTTGTGTCTCTATATGCAGCTTTGGGTCTGCTTTACTAATAGTTTCTTGACTGATGTGAAAATGTTAAACTTCTCACTGGCAAGAAAAGTTATTTTTGTGGAGATTTGCCTCTGGCTTAAATTCTGTTTTTTCTTTTCATATTTATTGTTGTGGGGAAGATGAAGTCAGAGTTTGTTCTCTGATTTGACTAACCTGGCATCGACCCATGTTGGGATGCAGAGAAAAAACAGATCAGCTGTAGATAGAATAATCTACAATAATAATAACAACAGAGTTGGAAGGGACCTTGGAGGTCTTCTAATCCAACTCTCTGCTTAAGCAGGAAACCCTACACCACTTCAGACAAATGGTTATCCAACATCTTCTTAAAAACTTCCAGTGTTGGAGCATTCACAACTTCTGGAGGCAAGTTGTTCCACTGATAATTGTTCTAACTGTCAGGAAATTTCTCCTTAGTTCTAAGTTGCTTCTCTCCTTGATTAGTTTCCACCCATTGCTTCTTGTCCTGCCTTCAGGTGCTTTGGAGAATAGTTTGACTCCCTCTTCTTTGTGGCAGCCCCTGAGATATTGGAACACTGCTATCATGTCACCCTGGTCCTTCTTTTTATTAAACTAGATCCAGTTCCTGCAACCGTTCTTCATATGTTTTAGACTCCAATCCCATAATCATCTTTGTTGCTCTTCTCTGCACTCTTTCTAGAGTCTCAACATCTTTTTTACATCGTGGCGACTATAGGGGCAAAGACATTTTGCCCCTTGTAGTGAAATACACAAGATGGGTCCCCTTCTCTCCATTCCTAAAGCAAAAGACTTGGAGATGGGACACCCAACGCCAGTTGGGTGTGAACTTCAGCCTTGGAGATGAGGTTTCCTCTACTTCATTTGAGGACAGCAAAGCTATTCCTCTCTAAGAAGGTGACATGGCATACATTAGAGTCATAGGGCTTTCAGGTAATATTGTTCCTTTAAGCCACATTGGTGGCACTCACACAACCTAGCTACTGGATTTAACTATTTGGGAGCAGTTGCCCCAGATATTGAACCATAAACAGTTGGGTTTGTGCATCATGTCAAATTAACTAAATAATCAAGGTTAAAACTAGCCAAGATTAATGTGTTATACAAATGTAGTCTTTATCTCATGAATTCTTTAATTGACCCATTCAATACGTTACACAAACACAGAAAGTATAGAATGCCATTCTCAGTTGTCAGTGGGGGCAGGGTAAACTGGGTTGACATAATTTGTTTGAGTAGAATCCTGGTGGCGCAGTGGACTAATTCACTGTTATTAAGATCAGCTGCTTGCAGTTACTGCAAGTTCAAATCCCACCAGGCTCAAGGTTGACTCAGCCTTCCATCCTTTCTAAGGTAGGTGAAATGAGGACCCAGATTGTGGGGGCAATAAGCTGACTTTGTATAAATATACAAAAGCATGAAGGCTATTGCTTAACGCACTGTAAGCCGCCCTGAGTCTCCGGAGAAGGGCGGCATATAAATCAAATTTAAAAAAAAAAAGAATATAGGGAGTTAAATCAGAGTCCCCCAAAATCATGCTAAACTGGAACAAATTAGCATGTAACCAATAGGTTCTAGAGGACTGTACAGGGTGTACGCTGTACAATCTCACTATCAAGTAACACTCTTTGGAGCTCCACACCTTTCCCCAAAACTAGGTACTTACCATAGCCCAAGACTGGCATGGCCTGCTGCAGACAAGAGGGGGCCTCTTCAGTCTTCATCCTCCAGGCCTGGCAGCAGCAGATGGGCCTGTCAAAGAGAAGCTAGTCATCAAAAAAGGAGCGATAAGGAGAGACAGACTAGCTTATGCTGTCCTCAGATAGAAGAAAGTGTTTATTTTCCATAAATCCATCTTCAACCTGCCAGCTAAGAAACTCCAAATGGGGTAAATAATCTAGTTAGTTAGAGACTGTTTTGGATTTTGGAATGGGACTGTCATCATTTGTTTTCTAGCCTCATAACTTGTACGAGTCTCCAAAAAATTACATCAGGGGTAGACAATCTACAGGCAACATATCATCCTTGACTGAAAAAAGTTCAGCTCTTGAAATGCTTGAAAGGTCTACGGCAGTGGTGAAATCCATTTTTTTTTTACTACCAGTTCTGTGGGCATGGCTTGGTGGGTGTGGTGTGGCTTGGTGGGTGTGGCTTGGTGGGCGTGGCAGGGGAAGGATACTGCAAAATCTCCATTCCCACCCTACTCTGGGGCCAGCCAGAGGTGGTATTTGCCGGTTCTCCGAACTACTCAAAATTTCCACTACTGGATCTCCAGAACCTGTCAGAACCTACTGAATTTCATCCCTGGTCTACGGCAATCGGTGGATGCTCTTGCAATACAAGGCTGCCAATTCCACTCCCCACCAAACCAGGTAAACCTAAAATAAGTTTTTTTAACAGCAAAAGCAACTTAGCAGTGGGACAAATTTCCGAAGGAAGTAATGAGGTGCTTTTTGCGGGATGATTTGAAGCAGAAGCTGGACAACTGACATACTGAAGTGAGATGGGCTGCAAACAACTCAAATAAAGAAATGAAATGTCTTTGCTCAATTTCTTGCATAAAGCTAGACATCGCATTAACTAACCTTGATTGCCTTTTTCATCTCCATGATTTTATAAACCTGCTATTTGTAGATGGGGGCTTTGGCATGTTCTTATTCACTTTAGAGGAATCACGTGCTATACGTAAAAGCACAGGAGCAGTCCCACACTTTTTCTGATCAGTTGGCAACGCTCTCTCAATAGTTCTCCAAAGTTGTCACTGGACCAGGGTGTTATTTTTATCACCGTATAATAAAGAGAAAGAGAAACTTCTTGTATTGTACTAAACCATAATGTGATCTTGGTTTTTTGTTTTAGGTTCTCTAAAGTTAAGGTGTTATGTGAATCTAGGCAATTATAGTTATGGAACAAATCTTAGTCTGTGATTTAGAGTGATGAGTGAATTCAGTTAATCAGCTCATGGTCAAGGTAAAATCCATATAATTCTTATTTCATAACCATTTATGGTCCCTCCACTCTATAATAAACAAATATCCTCACTTTTAAAAACATGTTTGCAAAAGATAGCATGAAAGACATGTTACATGGTTGCCTGGGAGATATTAAAATGAGATCTTCATTAGTTTTTTAAAGAGTCAAATGGGAAATTTCTAGCTGTAAAAATTTGTTTCCAGTGTCAAATGAATTCTGATTGTGATTATCTTCCTTTTACTTGTTTGTAATATTCTAGGACTGAGCCTAAGGTTAAATCAGAATTATAATTGCTGTAACGCAGGACTGCAGTTGTAAAGAATTCAACTGTATCCAGCAAGTTCTTGCCATTGTAGAATTATTATTTTTTGTTTCTTTGCGAATATCAACATCTTTCCTTTGCATATTTCTATTTTTCTGGAGTCCTCCCCCCCCAAGAGCCATAGTATTACAGTAATAGGAGGTGTAATAACAAATACAATAAGTCTACCTTTCTATGAATTAATACCTCCCCAGATATGTAGTACTACAGTGCCCATCGTCCCTAAACCTAAGACAAGCAATAACCATAGTGTCTAAGAAATATGCCATGGCTAATAGAGCTGGACTGCAATGCTGAGCCACCACCGAGTGACAGTGGAAATCTCTTCCACTTTGCTGCCATCTAGAGGTTTTTTGGATTTGTGCAGCCCAGATTGTGGCTGCTAACATTGATTGTTGTCTTAATGCCCAATTAAGTAGCTGGCTGGTGAGAAAAAGAGGACGGAGCCCTCAGAGACCATACTCACCACAAAAATGTGATTCTCACTTCCTTTTTGAACTGTTCTGAAGGAGCTAGTATATGCTCTCTCTCACACACACACAGCTCTGTGTCTATTGGCTTTTTGTAATGTTTTAGGACAAAACATTGATACTGATAGTTGGGTCTTGATTAGGGCAAGTTCTGGACATGCTATTAAATTAAAATGCACTTTGCAGTTCCAGTTTTTGGTTTGTATAGTAAGGTAGTAATGTAAATTACTTTGGTGTAAGCCACCCAGAGTCCTTGGAGAGTGGGTGGCATAGAAATATGACTAATAAAATAAATATGAAATATGACTAATAAATAGAATGAAGTAATATAGTAATTATTCTTTGCTCCTTGTTTTAGGTGTGTCTCTTTTTGGGAAAACGGCAAAACCAGTGGAGTAGCTCGGGCAGGAATGCTTCATTTTGTAGAGGTAAGCCATTTAAAGGGAATTCTTGAGTGTACCAACATCAGACTCCATCCAGACACACTCTACACAAATTAAGCAAAAGAAAGGGGCAGAACCGAACAGTAAATCACTCAGAGACACAGTGAGACAGCCTCTTCTGTGAGGCTTTGAAGTCATAGAGAAGCATTTTCATTATTTGAAGTTATTCTTCTGGGCAATAACTAATCCCAATGAAATTGACCTCAAATCTAAACCAAGGACTCAAACCCAATATAATGTTTGAATCTGAGAGTGAAATATAAAATTAAAACACAGTTAACTTATTTGTGGCTTAGAGGTTTGTGAACCCATTTAAACATGGCTTGTTCAATAAACATGGTTAAGCCAGTCCTGACTTAGTATGTTATGTGAACTCAGCTCCAGAATTCTGGCCATTCCAATAACCAGGAAAGAAACTGTATTCCTTTAACTGCAATCTTCTTCCCATTATTTGGGGGAGGGGGGGATATCTGTTTAACTCAGTGGAGCCTACTTCTATGAAATGCATGCTTTTCTGGGAAACCTCATAGGATAATTCCTGTGGAACATCCTACTTACACTTTCCTGCAGTTTATTTTTGAGAAAACCTGTATAAGTCAGTGGTGTTCTCCCAGCCAGACAAATGTCTATGGAGATTCTCAGACATTCCAGATGATAGTTGTCCCAAAGGTGCTTTTTTAAAAGGCAACTGGACTTTTCTTTTTTAATCTTGAAGATGTTTTGGAAGAGAAGGGAAACGTCTTCAAGGCAAAAAACGAAAGTCCAGTTGCTGCTTTTTTAAAAAAAACATCTTTGGAACTCCCAATCAGACAGGCTTTAGGGACATATAAAAATATTCTTTTAAACCGTGATGATTAAATGAGGCAGCAGAGAAGTTGAATAATTGATTGGAGAGAGAGAGAGAGAGAAAGAGAGCGAGCGAGCGAGCGAGAGAGAGAAAGAAAGAAAGAAAGAAAACTTGACTAGGACGTGGGGTAGACAAACTTGAGGTTGAACGAGATTACATGAATGTTTCGGTGAAGACCCTAATGCTTGCTGCTTCCATCCGATGGTGAGCCCATTACGCATTTACACCTCTCTACGATCGTTTGTCCCGTTCACGATTCTTTTATCAGTGCGATGGCTAAAGTGATAAAATAAATAAACAAACAAGAGAAAACCCAAGACTTGGTTGGTCCCTTCAAACGCTGCCCCGATCTCCAACGTCGTCCAGAAATGCCCTGCTGCCTAATGATTGTTCGGCTCCGGCGGTCCGGCAACCGGGGTGGGGGGGGGGGGGGAGGGGTGGCTGCGAACGGTGAGAGCACCAACGTTCCAACGGAAGTTTTCTCTTCAAAGGCGGAGAATTTCACTTGTGCCGCCAGGGTTCGAATGCGCCGAAGCTCGTAACGGGCGAAGCTTTGGCTGTTGGGAAGGCTTCGCGCTCGGTGGACAATCAAATCCGTTCTAATTATTTTCAAATTAAAATAAATAAATAAATAAATAAATAAATAAATAAATAAATAAATAAGATCTTTTTCAAAAGCTTTGGACTAAATACTTAATTCTCTTCCTAACAATAACAGCAACAACGAATTAAACTCTCTGGATGCCATTGTAAAGGCTTTTCTGGTAACAGAAACTTGGCCAGATAAGGAATGTTAGGTTTTTTTGTCCCCCCTCCCCCATTCTGGATAAATTTAAACAAATGGCTAAAGTGAGGCGTTTGTTTTTTTTAAAAAGAGATTCTGTGATATTTTAGCATGCTTGCAAAATCCGCGGGTAAAGCTAAATTTTGTGTCTTTGCAACCTTCCTGTTTCGAACTTAGGAACCCATTTGCTAAATGCGAGTTTGTTGTGAAGTGGTTATTCCATGTTTCTGACCTGGGTGGCTTTTTATAGTAAATTTAAGGATCATCTTGTCATTAAATATTTATATTTCAAAATTCGCTTGAAGATGCTTGAAAAGAAAGAAGGAAGGAAGGAAGGAAGGAAAAAGAAAGAAAAAAGAAAGAAAGAGAAAGAAAGAAAGAAAGAAAGAAAGAAAGAAAGAAAGAAAGAAAGAAAGAAA
>WNWU01000112.1:1804869-1856264 GCA_012654045.1 Ptyas mucosa | reverse complement strand
CTCCTCCCCCTCCTCCTCCTTCTCCTCCTCCTCCTCCTCCTCCTTCTTCTTCTGCCACATCTGTCATCAGACGTTGGTGATTATGTTGGCAATCCAACATCCTTCCATTCTCTTTATCTGGTCCAAATGGAAAGCAGAGGTGGTATTCAGCAGGTTCTGACAAGTTCTGGAGAACTGGTAGTGGAAATTTTGAGTAGTGCAGAGAACCGGTAAATACCACCTCTGACTGGCCCCACGGGCATCTATTCTTGCAGTAACCTTCCCCTGGAATGGGGAGGGAATGGAGATTTTACAGTATCCTACCCCTGCCATGCCCACAAAGCCACACCCACCAAGCCATGCCACACCCACCAAGTCACACCCACAGAACTGGTAGTAGGAATTTTGAATTCCACCACTGATGGATAGAGATGCTATTTTACAATCATTGTTATATGAAGGTATGCATTATTCTTATTGCAACAAGTCTTTATTCCCAACTAAAAAAAAATCATGGGTACCAAAGTTAATTTCTGTTAGAATGTGGCTACATTAAATTAGAAGCTAATCATTAACTTGAATGACTTGGGATACCAGTCTGACAGTGTGGAGCCCTTGGATATAAAGAGATAGCCTGAGTAAGTTTTCCATGATCTATAACTATTCTTTGTCCAGATGAGAATTTTATTTTTATCTCAAGCCTGGAATTTTAGAAAAAGATGCCACCTTTCATTTGTTGCCTTCCTATATCCCCCACCTCCTGCCTATTTCTTCTTCTTTTAACCATTAAGAAATTATTGCCTTAGGAAGCAAAGATGGCAGCATCTTTGGGTGGCAGCATTAACTCTTTGGAATGGTAGGTTATTTCAAAGCCACGAGAGGTGGGAACCAAGGAGTCACTTTTGATTTTCTTTTAGGGAATATTTTCAGCCACAGCCATAGGTCACAGAAAGCTGGGTGGCAATATGTGATGTCACAGAAATAGGTGGGCCATTTCTCAAGGTTTTGAATAGTTTTTTCCCTCTAGCCATCAGCTGGGACTCAGAAGGCAGCAATAGATTGGGGGTGGGGCCAAATAAGAGCCTTGGATAGTACAGTGGTCTAAAGCCCTGTTATTAACATCAGCTGCCTGCAATTATTGCAGGTTCGAATCTCACCAAGGCTCAAGGTTGACTCAGCCTTCCATCCTTTCTAAGGTAGGTAAAATGAGGACCCAGTTTGTGGGGGCAATAAGCTGACTTTGTATAAATATACAAAAGTATGAAGGCTATTGCTTAGCGCATTGTAAGCCGCCCTGAGTCTCCGGAGAAGGGCAGCATATAAATCAAATTAAAAAAAAATAAAATAAAGGGTAAGAATAACATGGGGGGGTGGGTGGTGTGGGGTGGGTGGTCGGCATTTGGGAGAAGAAGGAGAGGTGAGCCGGTGGGTGGGGGGTAGAGCTCCCCAGAAGCCCCTGGAATAACTCCAGGGGCTTGGAAGGTGAGAGCTCCCCGCTTTAACTCACCAAAAGCTCCGGATCAGGGACATCTCTGTTTTAAACAGAGCCAGACATTGCGACCAACTCTGCCTTCAAAACACACACCAATTGATTTCAAGAGCAGACAGAGCGGAAGCAGGAGAACAGACATTTGCAAGTAATAATACTTAACTCTAAATTTACATTGTTTCTAATTGAATTGCTCTGAGCACGAGGCTGGAAGATGGTGCCTTTGTTGTGGGTGTGAAAGTGAAAGCTAGAAACAAAAGTGCTTGTTAAGCTCATTGCTCTGTGTGTGGATTAAAGCGGCTGCTGTTGGACTTTGAGTTTGGTGGAAGGACTTTGTTTTGAAAAATTCTAAGTTATAAATAAATTATTTCTGAAGAGTGTTTAAGAGACTTTGAGGCTGTTTAAAAAGGAAAAAGGTTTTTTAAAATAAGATGGCTTCTAAGCAAGTTAAAACAGTAGTCGCCAAAAGTGGAGGAAGCTCTCCAGTAGTGACACAGAAAGTATAGCTTCCGGTGGAGTCACAGAATCAGGAGGCTTCTATAAAAGAACTAAAAGATTGTATAAAAGAAGCCATGATTAATCAAACTGGAGCCATGAATGACCAAACAGTAATTATGGAAGAGAAGCTTAAAGAATTTGTTGAAGACATAAAAGCAATTAAAGATGTTGTGGAAGTCAAACATAATGAGATAAGAGATGACATTGTTTTAGCAGTTTCAGGACTGGCAAAATATCTTGTTAAGTTGGGGGAGAGAGTAGAGGAAATCAATGAGTCTAACTTGAATCTGGAAGATAAAGTAGGAGAAATTTTAACCAAAACAGAAAAGGTGGATGATGAGATGGTTATGCTGCAATACAGATCCATGGAATTTGCTTTGAGAGTGAGAGGGCTAAAAGAAAATAGCCGTGAAAATTTAAGAGATATCTGTGCTGGAGCTTTGGCAGTGATTATTAATGACAGGCCAGAAGATGTAGCATTTCAAATTGATAAAATCTACAGGGTCAATTCTTGGGTGGCAAGACAAAGGCAGTTACCAAGAGATGTGGTGATCTATTTTACAACCAAGAGAATTAGAAATGATATTTTGCAAGCATCTTACAAGAATAAAGTTCAAGTGGATGGACAAGAATTAATGATCCTGAAAGAGATCCCTGCTAAAATGTTAAGGGGAAGAAAGGAATTTGGATTCTTGGTAAATGAATTGAGAAACCAACAAATTCAGTACAGATGGGATGTTCCAACTGGCCTAACAGTAAATTATGGTGGAGAAAGACATCACTTAAACACAGTTTGGAAAGCAAAAGAATTCTATGTTAATGTTTTGAAAGCTGGACACCCACCCTCACCAGGGAGGGACAGAAAAGAAAAGAAAAAGGAGATGATACAGCAAGAGAAAGATGGAAAGCAGATACAAACTTATGCTGAAGTTGCAGCTGGAGTAACTATCTTGCAAGAAGAGTTACTGCAAATTGGGGGCCCACCCACAACCTCTGAACTACCTAGGAGGCTAGAGGAACCAGGAGAACAACGAGTGACACGAGCAACTTATAAAAACGCAAAGTACAACAACTTAAAGATCAACCTCAAGTTTTATCTCAAGAAGTTCGTAAAACAGAAGCTGTGGGAGGGGCAAGGCTGAAGACTACAATGGAAGAAGACATTCAGCATATGCTCATGAAGCTTCGAGGGGCCAAAGATGGCAACTAAATTTCTTTCCTGGAATGTTAATGGTTTGAATTTACCACAAAAAAGAAGGAAAGTATTTCATTATTTGAAACAATTCAAGAATGATGTTATTTGTCTGCAAGAAACACATATTAGACTATCAGATCAAAAATATTTGATAAATTCCAGATTGGGTACACATTTTGTGGCATCAACCTCAGAGAAGAAAAATGGTTTAATAATATATGTAAAGAAGGGACTATCAGCTAACCTAATTGAGGCAGATGTTCAAGGAAGATATATTGCAATTGAATTATTGACTGAAAATGGAAAAATGCTTTTAATTGGAGTATATGCACCTAATCAACAACAAGATAAATTTTATAAATTTTTGCATACTAAAATAATACAATGGGATTATAAATCTTTTATGCTAATGGGAGACTGGAATGGAGTTATAGATACATTAAAGGACAAAAAAAGTTTGTCTAAGACCTCAACACATGCGAAATTACCCAAGTTGTTTTTTGATTTGATGGAAGATATGGAATTAAGAGATATTTGGAGAGTCCGGAATGATGAGGAAAGGGATTTTACCTTTTTCTCTGACAGGCATCAATCCTTTTCCAGGATTGATTTCATACTAATTACAAATGATTTTTTTTCCAGGGTGAAGAAGGTGAAGATATGCCCAAGAATATTATCTGATCATAATCCGGTACAGGTGGAAATGGAACAGGAAAGGGGAGGAAGGAGGTCTTGGAGATTAAATGAAAATTTATTCAGATATGAAGAAAATGTTAAGGAACTTAAAAAACAAATGAAAGTTTTTTGCTAATAATATGTATAGGGGTACTCCTATGGAAATGGTATGGGATGCAAGTAAGGCTTATATGAGGGGAACTTTAATATATTTGAATAACAAACATAGATCAAAGCAACAAAAGCAGCGGAAAGAGATTGAGGAGGAAATTAAAAAAAAGAACAGTTACTTATAATTAACCCAGGAGACAAGAAAGTAAAAGAAACAATAAATATATTACATGGGCAATTTAATATGCTTATGGCGGACCAAGTGCCATAGTCTACAGTATGCTAAACATAATACTTTTTGTAACGCTAACAAACCAGGTAGATGGTTGGCCTATCAGCTGAGAAAAAAACAAAAATCATGAATTATTGATAAGATAGAATTTACAGGTAAGGAAGTTTATCAACAGGGTACGATTAAAAAAGCTTTTTTAGAGTTTTACACAAAGTTGTATAGTGGTGACCCAATTGAAGGTACAGAGATAGATAGATATTTAAAAGAAGAGAGGTTACCTGAATTAACTATAGAACAGAGGGAGCGGTTAAATCGGTCAATAACTTCCGAAGAGATTATTGAAGCAATTAAACAGCTAAAAACAGGTAAATCTCTGGGAACAGATGGACTAACAGCTATTTACTACAAGAATTTACAGTCTGAAATGGTAGAACCGCTTAAAGTTACAACTATCATTGTTGGGAAGGATAGCAGTAATAAAAATGAATGTGCTGCCCAGGTTTTTATTTTTGTTTCAAATGATACCAGTGCTTAAGAAGGATGGAAATTTGAAGGAATGGCAGAAAGGGGTGAACACTTTTATTTGGGATGGGAAAAAACCAAGAATAAAACTGAAAATTATACAGGATACATGGGAGAGAGGAGGCCTTAAAATGCCTAACTTAAGATTGTATTATGAGGCTGCTGTCTTATCACAAATCAGCGACTGGTTTAACTTAACTGAAGAGAGAGTGTTGAATATAGAAGGTTATGACGTGTTATATGGGTGGCATGCTTATTTATTATATGAGAAAAAAGTTGATAAAGTGTTTAAAGGTCATATACTTAGAAATGCCTTGTTGAGGGCATGGAAAAAGTATCAATATAAGTTAGACTACAAAATACTTATATGGGCTAATCCCAGACATGCAATAGAAAACATAAGTATAGAACAAAAATAAGAGGTGATTACTTATAAAGAGCTCCTTTTTAGGGAAAGGGGCATATGGCAATTGAAATCACTAATTGAATTGAAAGAAGAAGGTATAATATATACTTGGTTCCAGTATGGTCAACTTCAAGCTAGATGGAAGGAAGATCAAAAAATTGGGGTTATGCAAACAGAGGAGAACTTGGTAAAACAAATTAGGGATCAAAGTCAAATGCATATTAAAAGGTTGTATAATGCATTATTGGAAATAGATTTGGAAATGGAATTGGTTAAGGATTGTATGATAAAGTGGGCACAAAACTTTCAGGAACCAGTAATGATGGAAACTTGGGAAAAGATCTGGGTTAAAAATGTTAAATTCACGCAAGCACAAAATCTAAGGGAAAATTTTTATAAAATGTTTTATAGATGGCATTTAGATCCTAAAAAATTGTCATGTATGTACCCAAATGTGCAAGCTAAATGCTGGAGATGTGACTGTGAGGATGCCACTTATTTTCATATATGTAAGAAAATACTTGTAAGAAAATCAAGGCTTTTTGGATAAAAATTTGGTGGGTGATGCAGAATATTTTTTAAAAAAGGTTGAAATTTACTCCTCAATTGTTTTTGCTGGGTATTACTGTGGACTGCACATCTCTAGAGACTAAGCTGATTTTAAACTTATTATCGGCAGCCAGGCTGTTGGTTGCGCAAAATTGGAAGAAGGATGCTTTGCCTACTATTGAAGAGTGGACACTGAAAGTAGCGAATTTAGCGGAAATGGCAAAAATATCAGCTTATTTGAAGGACTACACACAAGAAAGATATATATCAGAATGGAGAAGATGGATTGATTATATTCAGAATAAGTATCACACAAGAAAATATCAAATAGCGTATGAGTGAATTTTAGTTTATTGATGTATTATGTTATTGATAGTGGAGTTAAAGTTCTAGGGGGAGATATGTTTAGTAGCTTAAGGATAATTATGCTTGACTAAAGATGTTAAATCTATACCCTGTATTCTGCTCTGGGAAGTCGGGGGGGGGGGGGGGGGGGAGGGGGTTGGGGGGGGGGAGGAAGGGGAGGGATTTGTTTGTTTGTTAAAATTTTTTAAAACTTTTCAATAAAAAAAAATGTTGAACAGGAGTGGCGAGAGGACCGACCCTTGTGGCACCCTGCAAACAAGGCGCCTTGGGGTCGACCGCTGCCCCCCTGTCAACACAGATTGTGACCGGTCGGAGAGATAGGAGGAGAACCACCGCAAAACGGTGCCCCCCACTCCCAGTCCCTCCAGCCGGTGCAACATGATACCATGGTCGATGGTATCAAAAGCCGCTGAGAGATCTAACAGGACCAGGATAGAGGAACAACCCCTACCCTGAGCCCTCCAGAGATCATCCACCAACGCGACCAATGCCGTTTCCATGCTGTACCCAGGCCTGAAACCAGACTGGAGCGGGTCTAAATAGACAGCTTCATCCAGGTACTGGGAAAGCTGCCGCGCCACCACACTCTCAACAACCTTCGCAACAAAACGAAGGTTGGAAACTGGACGATAGTTAGCCAAAACAGCTGGATCCAGAGAAGGCTTCTTGAGGAGGGGCCTCACTACCACCTCTTTCAGGGCAGCCAGTAAGACACCCTCACTCAGAGAAGCGTTGATAATCCTCTGGAGCCAGCCTCGTGTAACCTCCCAGGAAGCCAGCACCAACCAGGAGGGACACGGGTCCAATAAACATGTGGTCGCATTCAGCCGTCCCAAGATCCTGTCCACGTCCTCAGGAGCCACAGGATCGAACTCCTCCCAGATAACAGTCTCAAGACCTGCCTCCGTCATCTCATTTGAACTAACCCAGTCAGCGGCCAAGTCTTCCCGAATCTGAGTGATCTTATCATACAGATACTGTACAAAGTCCTCAGCCCGGCCCTGCAAGGGGTCATCCCACACTTCCAGGTGGAGGAGGGAGTAGGTCACCCTAAACAGGGCGGCTGGACGATTCTCTGATGACGCGATAAGAGCAGCAAAATAGTTAGATTTTGCCGTTTTTATCACTACTAGGTAGGTCTTAATATGAGCCCTTACTAGTGTCAGGTCAGATTCGGATTGGCTGGCCCTCCAACCACTCTCTAGGCATCTTTTCCAGCACTTCATCTCCCTCAGCTCCTCGGTAAACCAAGGAGCTAAGCGAGTTCGGTGCCGGGTCAGAGGCCGCAAGGGCACGACATGGTCCAAAGCGCTGGTGGCCACACTGTTCCAGGCAGTCACTAGGTCTTCAGCCGAGTTGTGAGCCGGAGTCTCAGGAAATGGCCCAAGCTCCATCTGGAATCTATCAGGATCCATCAGGTGCCTGGGGCAGAACCACCTGGTCGGTTCCACCTCCCTGCGACGAGGTATGGTGGTCAGAAAGTCGAGTCGAAGGAGCGAGTGGTCAGACCGTGACAAGGGTTCAATACCTATATCCCCTATATAAAGGCCACTCAACCACTGACCAGAGATAAAAACTAAGTCCAGAGTGTGTCCACCCATGTGAGTAGGGCTGTGAATTACTTGAGTCAGGTCCATGGCCGTCATGGAAGCCATGAACTCCTGAGCTACCTCAGACCTTTCACCGACAGATGGCAGGTTAAAATCCCCCATGACCAGAAGTCTGGGGGTATCAACCACCACTTCGGCTATAATGTTGAGAAGCTCGGGCAGGGTCATTGCCACATGGCAGGGAGCCAGGTACGTGATCAACAAACCCATCTGCATCCCACGACCCCACTTCACAAAGAGGGACTCACATCCAGCTATCTGAGGTACAGTGGCCTCCCTCGGGTCAAGACCTTCCTTTATAATAACCGCTACTCCCCCACCCCTGCCCCGAGCTCTCAGCTGATGGAATGCATGGAAACCTGGTGGGCACATATCCACAAGGGGAACACCCCCCTCATGGCCCAACCAGGTCTCCGTAATATCTGCCAGGTCCACTCCCCCCTTCTGAATAAGATCACAAATGAGGGGGGCCTTATTTACTATGGACCTGGCATTACATAACAACAGCCGGAAACTCGGCCCCTGAGATTCTGAGCAACCTGGGGAACGGGAAGAGTTAAGGGGACCGGGGCACGCGATCGCTTGAAGATAGTGAGTGCATGCCCCCACCACATGATGCAGCCCCCTGCTCCCACCATACCTGCCCCTCCCACTCAGCGTATTAATCAACAAACCCTCCCCAGAGTCCATACCCCCCGTGGCACCATTAACTGCCGGGCCAGTTCCTTTCCCCTGTGGGTTATCCCCCAGACCCACATAACCCTCTCCATCAAAGGCACAGTGGCTCCCGTTCTGGGTGTAAATCAGTCGAAAGTGGTGGGGAGAGGGAGGATTGTCCCAGGCGACAGAAAAGCCGCCATTCCGTCTGCCTTTTCAACCACCCCTCTCCACCTAGGGTCTTCAACAGCCACTCCGTTTATAGTCTTGGCCTCCAATGATGTCCATAAGGAGGACCTCACCCCTGGGATTAGTCTACAAGGGATTGTCACGGCTAAGCTCTCGAGCCAAAAAGCTATAGTGGAGAGTCTCTCCCCAGCATAACGCACCTTGCCCATTTTAAGCGCCTGAGCTCCGGCCGGCCCGCTAGTCAACTGGGGCCCCGCCGGTGCCGCCGCCATCGTCACGGAGGTCTTCTCATAGCCCACAGCCTCCTTGTCAGTGGTCTTCATCCCATGGATGCCCCCTACCTCCTTCCAGGGCATCCATGGTCCGGCGGAAAGCAATCCGCAACGTTACGTGTCCAACGGCACCAGCGCCGCCCCAGTCGCAACCCATGGGCCATCCAGCCGAAGTCAGGCCCACCGCGATCTGCTGCTGCCATTCACCGCTATCCACCACCGCTGCTGCCACCGCTGCCGCCATAGCCACCCATAGTTGCTGGCACTGACTCTCGTGGCGAAATAACCCCTTCCAAGGAAAACCGCTCCGGGAGCGCTAAAACTGCTCCCGAAGAACTGCTCCAAGAAGACTGCTCCGGGAGCGCTGGAGAGCCCAAAACCCCACCAACGCATCAGCTACATGCTCTGCTAGCTGGGCAAAGGGGTCCAGGATGGTTAGTGACCCCTACAGCCCCCCTTCAGCGGCCAACTGTCGCCCATCCCCTCACAGCGTCTCAGGTAGGACCGCCATCTTGAGCATGCGCAATCTAGGACATCATATCGTCACTGCTACCGGCTCGGGAGAACCGGGCCAAACCGGGAGGAACCCACCACTGCTTCACTACTGGTTCGGAACTGTGAGCATGTGTGTGTGCCTGCTTGATTTGCTCATGCACGGCACTTCTGAGCATGCCAGAACCTTCTGCACATGCGCAGAGCGTCTGTGATGATGTCCGGGTGGGTGGGCAGATTCTCCCGCTGCTGCTGCTACCAGTTAGCCCAAACCAGGGTGAACCATTAGAAACCCACCACTGCAGCACATGGCCTGTGAACAATCCATTTAATAAACATTTGGCATTTAGTTTTGTCTTTCCTCTTCTTAAGAGTCTCTTCCCCACCTTGTTATCATTTCTGCACTCCTGACTGTTTCTCTCAGCCAGCTCAGTTCTTTCTCTTTTATATGAATAATGCTGTTTCCTCTGTTCACCCCTAAATATCACCAATATAAGGAATGATGTGGTGCTTTTCAGGGCAAGTACCTTCTGCATTTCATAAAAGCTCCACATAGGTACGGTATACTGGATAATATTTTTTAAACCTTTAATTTGATTTTGCTTAGTTTCATCAATACTTTATCAGTACTATAGATGAAGTTTCTTCTGTCTTTTTAAATGTGATCTGTCATGTTTTGGAAGACGCAAAGAGTCTGTTTTTGTTTCACTGGCATGTTAGTGCTAAGCCGCTGGTGCAATTCCAGAGCCTTGCAACTTAACCAAATTCCATATTCAGTATTGCCAGTATCTTCTTACATTTTAAAAAATATAGAGCCATCAGACTCCTCCATTCTATCCTCCTTTACCAGACAGTGGCCTAGCATCTTTTATTTTATTCTATTTTTTTTCCTTTTTAAATTCGATACTGTCATCCTGATTTCCAAGACGGTTCTTGATGAAACGAAGGTTTGGATATTCAAATAATCACCTGTTTTGGAGGGATGGAGGAAAGGCAAACTCTACTAGAATATAAAACCTGGAGAATGAGGTAACAGAAGGGCTCTGAGTCTACACAAGAGGATTGACAGCCCTGGATCAGCCATTCAGGTAGTCCCCTTAAAATAACTTCCTGCCTCAGTGCATCTTGTGATGCCAGTACGGAAGTGAAATACAACTACCAATCTGGTTATTTTGACAGAATGAGAAAGAGCCACCATCTTGTCCTTTGCCTAAGTGACCAAATGTCTTCTTCTGACTCTATCCGCTTCTCAACCTTTTTAAGAAGTCATAAAAATATACACATGTCTGAATTGAGGTCTGTACCATGGTGCTTTTCCAAGCACATTCAAATATTGCCTAGATGGGCATTGACACTATTGCTTAGAAATTAAGCCTATTCCACTATGGATGTCAAATGGCAGTATACTTAATTCATTCTTATTATGCCAAAGTTCTGGTTAGGAACCAAGGCATAAGATATAAGGTTGTGGCATGGGGTCCCCATCTATAACGTGTGTGTGTATGGGAGGGGGAAGAATATTAAGACTGGATCTTGGAGTGAACAAATAATGAAGCATTAGGAAGAGTGATTCTCAAACTTATTTTTTAACACTGAGAGATTTTACTCCTGCTATTTGTTATAAATGAAGTTCATTCATGCAAAATCTTAGATAGGAGCATAATAAAATGTTTCCAACTTGGTGCAAAATATAGTCTCACTTTTAGGTAATAACAACACATTATCCACATACCACAGATAAGACAAAAACAACTTTCTGTTCAGCACTAATATTTCCCACTCCTAGCAATGAAAAACATTTGGGTCACTATGAACCTTTTTTCCCCAAGATCAGCCATATTCCCTAAGTACTCTCATTTTTGTCTAGGGACCTTTGAATTTTTGATTTTTACTCAAAGGAACTACAAGTATTATTGTTGTGGGTAACTTTTATGAAAATAATGTATACCACACAGAGGTTACCTTAGGTCTATCCAGAGGTGGGCTTCAAAAATTTTAGCAAGGGGTTCTCTGCCTGGTTGCTGGGTGGGTGTGGCCTCGGTGGGTGTGGCCTAGTTGGCCTCCTGCACCATGGTGGTTGGGGGGGGGGCGTTTTTGCCCTTCCCCTGCTCCGGAGGCTTTCTTTGAGCCTCCGGGAGGGTGAAAACGGTCTTCCCAGGTTCCGGAGGCTCTCCGGAGGCTGGAAATGGGCCCGTTTCCTGAACTTCCAGTAGGCCCATTTTTTGCCCTCCCCAAGCCTCCTCACACACCCTGCACTTACCTGCATCCAAAACAGGCCACGTGGGGACTCCTGGGATGTGTGGGGTGGGGTGAGAGGGGTCAGCCAGGAGTGGGATTTGGGGGTTCTCCAAGCTGCACAGAATCTTAGCTAGAGATTCTCCCGAACCCCTGTGAACCCCTAGCAACCCACCTCTGGGTCTATCAGAATTTCAGAAGCATAGCTGCAGAGTTTTCGTGAAAGTGGAATCTGCATATTAGAAGGGAAGGGAACCCTTCTGGTGATTACCTTACCAGCTAGTATGCAATTGTATTTGTATATTGTTGAAATACAATTTCAGAAGGATAGTTTCCAAACCTAGACAGTTATTCATGCTGAATGTAAAACAATCCAAGCTACTTCTGTTTAGCTGTACCAAATTCAAAGAAAGGGTAATAAGGCATGTTGGATTACACAGATAGGCCAGACAACAGCAGATGTAATTGCAGATCCAGAACTTTGCATTCAAGCATTGAGCACTGTCGCAAAGGTGCTTTTTCCGCATTCTACCCTATTAAGCTCCATCAAATTTCATCTTTCACTTCATTATTCCACATGCACCCTTTTCCATACTTTTCATTACCACAATTCCAAACATTTTTGTGGCATTCCATTACTATTTTTTTTAAAAAAAATCTGTTGCAAGTAGGTAAAATGCAACATTACATTTTCTTACATCCATTTTCCACCAATTCTTTCACAAGATAAATCTTATATTCAATACCTTTTTCTACAATATTAATATTTTCTCTTTCTCCAGTTATTTTATTTCCAGTTTACTTTCTTCCATGTCTTTCCTCTTTTTCCATATTAATTTTCTTCATGATCCACTCTTGACTCTATCAAATAATGGCCTGTCCCACATTTGAAACCTCTCATTTCCCTTGTCACCAATTTGACAAAGTTTGCGCTGGGATACTCAGGTGAACCATGAAAAACAAATTAAATACTCACCTAGAAACATCCATCTTGACTGCTGTAGCCCTGGATAAATTGCTGCTCTGGATAGCAACTTCCATTGTGGGCAGATAATTCAATCATTTCTTCAGATGAAAGGTAAAGGAAAATTATAGAATGTCTAGACTTTTCCCATGTACATCCTTAGATCAAGATACCTATCGCACTTTGCATGACTGAATTCTTCCATGCTCACTTCTTTCCCCTGTGATGTTTCCTATTCGCTCCTCACTAGTATCCTAGGATTATATTTTTACATCCCAGAAGAAATACACTGTGTGTGAGATGAAGCTTGATAGGTGATGTATTTCTTAGTCATTCTGTAATGTTGCACCTTGCTGGGACCCAGGGATGAGGTCAAATGCCATTTGGGAAACAGAAACACTGACTGTGGGCAGAATTGCATGTTATTTTATGCAGTAAAATGCATGGTAAAGAAAAGCTATTATTAGACAATCTTGGGGTTACTACTTTAAATTGATTTTTGCCTTCACTTTCCCCCTCTTTTTTCTCTTTCCTCTCTCTCTCTCCTTTCTCTTAAAAATTATATCATCTTCATATAAACAAGCATGTACACTACTATGGTACACTACAAAACCAATGTTCATCAGGAAGTAGGAGAAAAAAGATTTTTCTGTGCAATAAAACTATGAAGAAAAGAAAGAAAGAGTAAAAGACTAAAAGAATAACAGAGTTGAAAGGGATCTTGATGATCTTCTGCTCAGGCAAGGGAGATAATCAGCAGGATGAGCTTAAAAGAATTTTCCAGAACCTCACAACCACCATGTAGAGTTGCTTAGCATAACAGGCAACACCAGAAGTATTACATGTTACTATTAGAGGAAGCTAATTTTCTGATGCTGATCACAAGAAAAGGGCCCTGTAGGACTCATTGCTTGGTCTTTGGCCTTGTTTAAATGCAAATGGTATTTGTGTTTCGTTATAGCTTCTCCAAAAGATTCCCAGGCGATGCAGTTTGGAGAAAGAGTGGGACTATGTTCTCTCTTTTTATTGTATTCTACAAACATACAAAATATTTTGCCCCCAAATGCCATATTGTTGGATTGTAACGGGGGAAGGCAGTCTGTTGGCCATGTAGGTCAAGGCGGCTGGGAGCTGGAACTTGTGAAGGACTACAGACTCCTTTCCTTAGATTAGGGAGGAAAACTCAAGTGGTTCAGAATTGGAGAAATGTTATGCAGATGCTTGTATAACCATTCCTGAGAATCTCTCTCCCCCTTGAAGACAGAATCAGAAGGGAGTAGAAAGTAGACAGGGGACGTTATTCACTTGCTAGAATTTCCTGGGAGTCTTCCTATTCATTCTATTTGTCATACTACTCATTTGTCATTATTACTTTGAATTGTGATACCCAAACTGGATATAATTTTCCAAGTGGTGTGTGATCCGAGCAGAGTAGAATGAATAGAATTTCTTCTCATTGATATGGATTTTATGCTCTTATTGACTCATCTTAAAATAGCATTGTCTTTTTAGCATCTGCTTCACATTGTGGGATCAAGTTAAACACTTGTTTCATTTGTGGCTAAAAAGGACACGGTGGTGGAAGGCAGAAACAGGGGGCTGTTGCCAAGCCTTTGAGCGCCTTCCTTCCTTTCTCTTTTGGTTGCTTTTTTTCAGTGGCAGAAACTCGGGGTAAAAGAAAGGATAATTCCTGAGAATGAGGGAAAACCCCCCAAAAAGGGTATGATAAAACCCTTTTTTATTATAAATCAGCCCACTGTTTCTTTTTTTCCACAGAAATCATTCACATGTACAACCGCCAAGGGAGTTCTCCCCTATCTTGTAGTTGTGCCTTTTGTTTTTCCTACCCAGTTATAAAACTTTACAATTTTTTAACTAAATTCCATCCTATTCATTTCAACCAGTGGTGGGTTACTACAGGTTCGCCCCCATTTGGGTGAACCAGGAGCGGCAGTGGCAGGAGGCTCCGTCCACCCGCCAGGACATCATCAAATACGGTCTGCGCATGTGCAGAAGCTTCTGTGCATGCACAGATATGGCGCGCATGCAAACGGACTGGTAGCAAAGGTAAGTGAAACCCACTCCTGATTTCAGCCCTTTGCTCAAGTTGGCCTAGAATCTTTCTGAAACTTGCCTCTGCCCTCTAAGTATTAGCCACACCTTTTTGCCTTGTATCATATGCAAATATTGAAAACCATCACCTCAATCCTTTATTCTAAGTCACTGATAAAAAGTCTTAGGTGCAGATTCCAGCTGAAATTTCCTCCAAGCAAAGCCAAGCCATGAAAAAGTGCTGTCAATTATTTCAGGGCCAAAACCAAGAATGATATTTGGTGATTGGTCCCATGCTGAGTTGTTTATTGTTTTATACCTATAAACAAAATCTTGCCACACTCAGCACTCTACTATCTGCTTCTACCATATACAGACAACACTAAATGACTTACAACCAGGGGTGAAATCCAGCAGGTTCTGACAGGTTCTGGAGAACCGGTAGCGGAAATTTTGAGTAGTTCGGAAAACCGGCAAATACCACCTCTGGCTGGCCCCAGAGTGGGGTGGGAATGGAGATTTTGCAATATCCTTCCCCCAGGAGTAGGAAGGGAATGGCAATTTTGCAGTATCCTTCCCCTGCCATGCCCATCAAGCCACACCACGCCCACCAAGCCATGCCCACAGAACTGGTAGTAAAAAAATTTGGATTTCATCACTGCTTAAACCATTCGTTTAGTGACTGTTTGAAATTACAACAGCACTGAAGAAAATGACTTATGATGCTTTTTAACATGACTGTTGCAGTATCCCCGAGGTCATATGATCAAAATTCAGCCACTTGGCAACTGCCATGTATTTATGATGGTTGCAGTGTCCTGGGATCATGTGATCAACTTTAGCAACCTCCTGAAAAGCAAAGTCAATGGGGAAGCCGGATTCATTTAATAACCATGTTACTAACTTACCTGCAGTGATTCACTTAACAACTGTGGCATGAAAGGTCATAAAATGAAGCAAGACTCACTTAACAGCTGTCTTGTTTAACAATGGAAATTTTGGGTTTAATGGTGGTTGTAAGTTGAGAACTACCTATGAACTATTAGGGAGGGGCTGACTTCACCCTCTTTCTCTCATATATAATATCTGGACTGAGTTGAGTTTTTCTCCTCTGGAATGCACCCCCTCCCTCCTGGGAATCCACCTCCTTACTAGATTCCATCACAATTATGAGGTCATCTAGTTTGATCTCACCCAAGTCTAACCATTATATTAAGGAAATTATTAAGCAAGATGTTATTGAACGTTTTGCTGAGTTTGAACTACATTATGCCTATGCTATTTTCCTTTTCTTTTTTAAAAAATTTGATTTATATGCCGCCCTTCTCCGGAGACTCAGGGAGGCTTACAGTGTGTTAAGCAATAGCCTTCATACTTTTGTATATTTATACAAAGTCAGCTTATTGCCCCCATAATCTGGGTCCTCATTTTACCTACCTTAGAAAGGATGGAAGGCTGAGTCAACCTTGAGCCTGGTCAACCTTGAACCTGGCTGAGTCAATCTTGTGCCTGGTGGGATTTGAACTTGCAGTAATTGCAGGCAGCTGATATAAGTGGATGTTAATTACTGCCTTAGTCTACTGAGCCACCAGACCTCCTTTTCTACTAAAACAGTAACTCTTTTAAAAAAGGATATGAAATTATTCTATCATAATTCATTTGCAACATCCATGCTGGTTCCAGTTAATTGTAGCATGTCTACCCAGAAACATTCTATTTAATAACCTCATTGAAGAACTTGCCAGTTTAGATATCAAGCAGACACATTTGTAGTTCCCTGGATCCTCATCCTTCTCCTTTAGAAGATGGGGATGACATTTGCTTTCCTCAAGTCTTTTGGGACCTCACCAGCAGGAAGACCTTCTGGAGTTATTAGAGCTGATCAAGACTGCTTCTGTTGGGAACATCTACACTAGTTCCTTCAGTACTCTAGGTTAGAATCTATTTGGACCTGGAGACTTGAATTGTTTTTGAATTAGTTCAGCTCTTTTTTACCCTCTCTTTGTCTTTCTAAGGTGTCATTCCCCTTTTCCTCCTGTAGCATGATGATGACCATGTATGGGATCCATTTTCCTAGTCAAAAGCAAGACTTCAGAAAATTCTGCCTTCTCCTCATCATCCAGGCTAAGTCGTAACTCTCTGTTTGAAATAGACCTCTATCCTTTTGGTTTTCTTTTTGTTTATGGCATACCCAAAGAACCCTTTTCGTTATTGTTGTTTTTCTCATGGGCCTCAGGTTGTTCTGAACATTAGCCTGCATAACCCAATTTCTACAATTTGTGAGGATAATGAGTCTGCATTATTTTGTAGTTGTGTTGTTATTTGTACCTGCTTCCATCTCGTTTTTCTTCAGCATTTTAGAGAGCTCTATATATAATCATATTCATCTCTATAAATATCTCCATTTTTTCCCTAGCAAAAACTGTATTCTTTTCAGTATCTCATTTCATAGGATTTCCCATCCTTCAGGATTTCTAAAATTTGAAATCTTGAGATTTTAATAAACTCCTTCCATTGGAATTCATCAAAAGCTGCCTTGCATGTGCTGGTCTGATTCTTTTAAAATCTAGAATTCTTTTGGATATCTAGAATTCATGGATATAGGGAATAATAACATAAAGATGAAGGAGGGTACAGGGGCAGCTGATGAAGATGGTTGAATCATAAATTGAGATAGTCTACAAAATATTCTCCCAAGTCTTAATTTTACTTGGTTTCTGGTTAAATGTCTGCCTGTAGCATTTGCTTCTCCATATATTCTCTATAATTTCCAGCCATCCAAAAATCACTCACTGAAACAAAATTCCACTTATTTATTCTTTCATCTCTTGTTATGGAAGGAACCTTCTTGGTGAACATTTGTGTGATACCTGATATTTTAATTCTAAAGCCACATTTTCTAGAATATCTTTGCCAATATGTTATTCGTAATAGGAACATTATATATTTCCCTATCCACTTTTTCACTTTCGTAATTTTCATTACCTTTATCGTCTTCTTTTCTATATGAATTAACTTCAAATGTGATGTTCATAAGGAAGGTGTTATTTAACTTCTTGATTCCATCAGCTGTCCTTTTCCTACTTTACAATTTACTTTGAAAATCCTGTGACTGATTCTGTATGGAAGATTCCAACCAAGGTTACAATAGACCTCTATATAAAGGCATTAATAAGAAATTGTCAGATTTATTTTTGGCAATTATCATCCCTAATAACTCCCAAACCTGAAGTGGACATCTTCATTGAGCTGCCCAGGACCTTTTTCTTGACCAATCATCACCAGCACAGTTCTCAAATTCAATATCTATGAATTTTTCACCAATTACTCACCATGAGTAGTTTTTCATTTGTTTAGACTAAACTTTATTTCCTACTTTAATATCCTTTTTTTGCAAGAATGGGGAGATCTTCCATTAGCTCTTTTTTTATTTTAACTACTCTAAACAATGTTTTATCAATTGCAAGATGAAAGTCATATTAATTAAGATGTCATAAAAGGACATTAGTACATTAATAAATAAAGGAAACAACCATATATTCAAGCTGGCTGTTTGACTGAGCTTCAGCTCAATCAGCAAGTTGTTTAACTCTGAAAGCAGCTTTGATACTATGGTATTTTTAGGAGGTAATTTCCCCACTAGCGAGTTATAGCATTTTATAGCATCACCTAGCCAGCACTGCAGCAATTTAATTAAAGCATGTCCTCATTATGGTTATTTTGGTGCAATAACAGCGGGACGAGCCAATAAAATGATATAGGCCACTAGTGGGGAAATGACCAAGCATACAATCGCAAACTCATAAGCAGTGCAAGAGGCCTGGTAATTACAGAAATAATATGGGCGTCCAGGGCTTGGATCAGCCCTCTTCTGGTCTGCCCTAGCTTCATGGGCCATGGCAGACATTATGAACTCAATCTTCAGGGTTGACATGGATTACAAAATGGGATAGATCCCTAACTGTTTTTGCCTCTAAGGCTCTGAAGGCTTGGCTGTTCTTTGGAGCATTTGGCTCAAATGGGGGTTTGGTCTGGAGCTGGCTGGGAAGGGCAGCTTTGTTTTTATTCCTCTTTTTACTGATGGTTTGGAACTGCCTGGAATCCTTATATGAAATAGATAGGTGGCCATAGAATTTCTTCAAATAAATAAATAAATTCAGTTTGAGAGAATAGTGGAGATTGTTTTAAATTCAGCCACATCATTGGTTCTATATACTGTAATCGGCAATATTTGTTGATTGTACTTAAACTTATATGTTGTGTTGTTCTGAATATTCCAGGTTTATAAAGAAAATAATAATAATTCCTAGGCCGTGGAACAGTCTCTACCCTTTCAGTCTTGAAGAGAATGGCAAAATGCATCTCTTCTGTTAAGTTTTTAATTGATTTTAATTTTGATTTTTATTACACAGATTTTCTTGTCACATTTTATTGTTTTTGTGCTTTGTATTTTTGAACTTATGGATTTGTAACAGAAAGGCAGAACATAAATTAACAAACAACCAAATAAATATTTTTTAAAAACTCATGGGAAGTTTTTAGTTAATATATATAATTAATATTATTATTATTTTTGAAAAAGTTTTATTAAATTTTTCTTTTACATACATATTTTATGAACAGAATATTGACTGGATCACATCTTATACAACTTATAACATAGTTATATATTGATTTTTACAATCTATTCCAATCTTCTTTTTTGTTTTTTCCAAATACAATTTACATATTTCAATTTCTGCCATGATATTAATTTTAGGTTCAAGACCAAATTATTTAATTGTATTTTAATCAATCTTTAAAATATTTGTATTATATCATGTAAATGTATTTTATCATTTGACTGTACACCACCCTGAGTCCCCCGGGAGTAGAGCGGTATATAAATATAATAAATAAATAAATAAATAAATAATTCTTTTTCCCTACTTTTTTATCTTTTCTTAATCTTTTCTTAATACATAATATATAAACAATATCACCATCCGCCCTTCAAATCCTAATTTCTTAGCATTACTTCAATTAATTATCTTATTTCTCCATTTTAAAGTATATTTCTCAAAATATATATAATTAGTATGACTGTCACCAAAGCAGGCCTGTAAGTGTAAATACTGTAAGTATTTTCCTCCTATGTCATCCAAGGACAGTTGCAATAAATGTCAGTTCCCAAACTAACTTCTAAGATGGTGGTATGAAGAGTTTACTGCAAATTTTCCCCATTTCAGTGAAGAGACCTATCTCTTTACTAGATCAGATTGAAAGCCATAAATTTTATCCTAACATATACAACAATATATTAGTGCTAACTGAAAATAGTTGAGTTGCTGGAATTTTTTGTAATTCCATCCCTTTCTTCTGAAATAATCTTGTTAAAGAGAATACTGCAGGAATCTTGTTTGAAAATAATTAATTTTAGTCAGATGTATAAAATCTCTTATGCTTTCCCATTCGCTTAACCTGAAGAAAATGTTAGATGACTAATAATAGGAGGGAATCATAGAGTTTGGGAAAAGTACAAACCTTACCCACTAGTCACTAGCCAGCCCTGGCTCTTTTCAGTCATTTCTCTCAGAACTTCTGCTTCTCAATTAATGTTATTTTCTGAGTTTCTTTCTGACCCATTATCTCCACATCTATCTTAAAAAAAAAAAGAAGATTTCTGACATTTGAAGCTTCTCTTCAAGTTTCCAATAAAGTTGAGTTGAGAAGATCTGGTTCAGCAAAGTCAGAAACAAAGTATTAGTTACAAACACAAGAGCCACATGTTAATTGTTCCTTCCACCCAAAAGCGGTTTGGATAGAAGAAAGAGGTGCAAAAATTAAATGGTATTACCCACCCAAACATATAATTTCTGCCCCATTGACAGTTTCTATCTCCCATATGAATCCAGCGATTTGGTAGTTGTCAGTTTTGTTATTTAACAGTTTTCCAAGAAAAGCAGTGTTGAGCCTTGGGACTGAATGGTCAGATTTTCTTCTGTTCTGATGTTTTCCAGCAGTTTTGATTTATATCTGCAGAGGTAGAATGAACTGCTTTGTGGTATTTCTTTCAGCAGCTCATAGGCAACTGAAACAGGCTGCTTTGGTTCTAATATTTAAACCTGGCTAGCTTATCATTGATTGGTCCGTATCACTGGAGTTCAAGAAAACTGCTTCCTGATTGGTTCCTCATCTGATTGGTGCATTTTGAAGAAACACAAAGAGTATTGGTTCTAAGAGTAACAGTTTTGGAAAAAAGTCAGAACAAAAGAAAACTAGACCATGGCCATTCAGCCCAAAAGGTCATCATTAATGCCAGCTAGGAAAGTCTACACCAATAGTACTTGCAATACAGTACTTACCCAAGAACTATGTTCCTGAATTACCACCTGTGAGGTTCCTAATTCCAATATTGGCTAAGAGAATCCTGAACGGAGAAGATCAAACTCCACTTTTTTCATCTGAAGAGGAAGAAGAAATGTTTATTAATATATTAAATTTATATATGAAGTCTTTATGAATTTATAAACCACTTTCGTTAAGGTGAGCCTAGACAGTAAACAAATGGAAAAGCCACAGTAATAATATTAATTAACAATAAAGCCAAAACATAGCAGCGCTATGCTTTCAGAATCATAATTTTATGTTTAATAATGATGATTTTGAAAACATAGTGCTGCTGATACATTTTGGTTTTATTGTACTCGCAAGTTACAACCTATTTCACAAATGTTGAGATGTATGCCATTCCGAACCATTTGCAACTACAGCAGCTACTAGCTCGGTAAAATAAATAAAAAGAAAGATGGAATATATTTGTGGTTCTTTGGAAATAGATATATTTCCACATATTTGTCAAAATCAATAACTTCACTCCCATTGGTCAGCTTCAGTTCTCCTAATCTATAGGATCTTCTGGTTGCCCAATCATGGCAGGGTTTGCCTGCTTCTTCTCTGGCCTATTTCTGCTTGGATGCTTTCCCTTTATTTCATCTAATTTTAATTTGAAAGATATCCAAATGGAGGCAGGCAGGGACAGACATACCAGCCAAGAGGAGATAGGAAAAGATTCATCCTTTTCCTGTAGTAGAACTCTGACTTGCAGATTGTGTTTGTGTGTGCGCATGTATGTGTGTGTGTGTGCACTGCCCAGCAACCTGCTGAAAGAGGATGGCAGAAAAGCCAGCGGAATAAACCAATTGCCTTGCCCAACACAGCTGGCACCCAGGCCAATCAGGATAACCCTATTTGTTAGGGAGGGATTCAAACAGGCACAACAGAAGGCAGAGGGGAATTGGCAGAGGGGACAGCTAGTGTTAGGCCAGTATTGTTTTGTGCCCACTCAGGAATTGGTGGGTAGCTCTTCCATTCTGTTGTGAGGAAAAGCTCTTCCAGTCCATCCAATTGTTTCCTTGAATCCGATCAAGCTGTTTCTTCAGCTACAAACCTTATCGTGTTAAAGATAGACAACTACTTTCAAGTTCCTCCTACTGATCCTTGACCTGGTAGTAAAACCAATATACAGTTTGTGGCCCAGATTGCTGAGCCCTAATCTGCCATGATAATAAAAACAGAGACTGGGGCTGGCCTTATTTTACAAACAAGGTGATTGGTGGATTTCACTGGCTTTGTTTCCTTCTCCACCAACTGTTGCTTGCCAGCAGCAAACAAAGAATCTAAGGATTCCCTGGTGGCCACCTCTTCAAATCAGATCCAACCCTGCTTAGCATTTTTTTGAGATAGCTGGTGCTGCCCTCTGCTGTGCTTGCCTTATTTGACCTCCTGTAATTTGCCCTGGCGATATCAGACTGTAAGGCGGAGTAAGAAGGAGAATAAATGAACGTTGTTTCTTCTCAGAAAGTCAGTGTCCCTAATCTGGTTTGAGTCATCTCACTCAAAATTCCAATAAGTATGCAAGGGTTACAAGAGTTAAGGGTGGGATTATTGTCATATGCATGGATGGAAATGGAATGCTAAGTATTGGAATGCCCTCTTTGTAGCTAGGCAACAGTGTTTTCCCTTCCTTTTCATAACTCCGGAGCAGTTACTGGTCCGTAGCTCTGCTGCGGCTTTCTTTTCTTTTCATTTGGTTGGAAAGCTCTTTTATACTTTTCTCATCTATTTGGACACCCCTTCGTTACATCGAGTAAGTTCATACAACTATATGTTCTTTATATATGAAAGAGCTACTGCAAAACACATTGCAAAAATGGCCAGAGGGATCACAACCAGCTTCCCAATCAAAATATTGCCTGAAGGACCTCAAGAGTGCTGATTGAAAAGGTGGGAGAACATGGAGAGGAAGATTCAACCCAGAATCTGGAAAAGTGAGATTGCCACATGCTCTAAAAAAGGATAGCTTATGGGAGTCTGGTATACCTTTTTGTGTAATGTATTAAAATGTACTGCTAAAATATGTGTAGAGAGATAGAATGCCATCGCTGACTATTGGGGGTGAGTCTTTGGCCCCCACAAAAAGGGCTCGCAATCTGGGAGTCCTCCTGGATAGGCAGCTGTCCTTAGAGGACCATCTGATGGCTGTCACCAGGGGGACTTTCTGTCAGGTTCGCCTGATTCGCCAGTTGCGGCCCTTTCTTGATCGGGATTCCCTGTGCACAGTCACTCATGCCCTTGTCACCTCTCGCCTTGATTACTGTAATGGTCTCTACATGGGGCTCCCCTTGAGGGGCACCCGGAGGCTCCAACTGGTCCAGAATGCGGCTGCACGGGTAGTGATGGGAGCAACGTGGCGCTCACATGTAACACCACTCCTGCGCGAGCTGCAATGGCTCCCAGTGGTCTTCCGGGTGCGTTTCAAGGTGTTGATTATCACCTTTAAAGCGCTCCATGGCATAGGACCTAGTTATCTACGGGACCGTCTACTGCCACAGACCACCTCCCATCGACCCGTGCGCTCCCACAGAGAGGGCCTCCTTGGGGTGCCGTCAGCCAAACAATGTAGGCTGGCGACCCCCAGGGGGAGAGCCTTCTCTGTGGGGGCACCTACCCTCTGGAATCAGTTACCCCCCGAGATAAGGAAAATCCCAGACCTCAGTGCCTTCCGTCGTGCCCTGAAAACTTACCTCTTCAAACAAGCCGGGCTGGCTTAAGCAGTATTTTAAATTTTAAATTTTAATTTTATGGGGATTGGTATTTTTAATTTGAGCCGAAATTTATTATTCTATTTTTAATTGTTCTTATTGTTTATATTATGTGTTTTTTAATTCCGGCTGTACACTGCCCTGAGTCCTCAGGGAGAAGGGCGGTCTATAAATTTAATATAAATAAATTAATAAATAAATAAATAATGCAGAAGAGACAAGAAAGCCATAAAGACATTCAGTTATAGCGTAAGCTTGGAATCCCTGTCAGTTTAAACAAACCCAGAATGAAGGATTTTCTTGTATATCCAGCCTCTGAGCTCTCCACAGAGATAAAGTCCTATAAATAATCCCACCAATGAAAATTAAGCATCTTGTTTTACCATTATGACAAGTGACTCTAAGGGAAATGAGGTTCTGTGGGGTACAGTGCATTGTCAGTTTAATGTTGGCCAGATAATCCCGTGACCCACTAAAACCTTGAGTGTGGCTTAATTTCTTAGTATCAGCCCAAGTGGCTGATATGCTTTTCAGCTATTAACTGCAGAATCTCACTAATGCCATGTTAATGTTCAGAAACAGTGAGTTTTAGTCCAACCTTAGGCACACAGGTGATCTTAGTCCAGCCATTCTCCCTCAGTTCTAGGAAGAAGGCAAGGGAAAACTACACCTGAAATCTTGCCAAGAAAACTGCAGGCACTTGTCAAAGCAGTCTCCAGGAGGCAAGGTTGAAGGAGAGGGAGAGGGAGAGGGAGAGAGGGAGAGAGGGAGAGAGGGAGAGAGAGAGAGAGAGAGAGAGAGAGAGAGAGAGAGAGAGAGAGAGATCGAGATCCAGTAGTGTAGATTCCATGAAGAGTATTTTCCCAGGAAGGAGGAAAAGGGATTAACTCTGAAAGGTGAGCACTCTGTTCACAAAGGATGTTGAAGAAACACTTTTTTGGCTTGAACTTCTGGACACTGAGTGAGCTTTTACTGCCCTCTGTTGGAATAAAAAGCATGTTAACATTAATATTGCAAGAACCAGCAACAGTACTACAGTGCATGTCTCTGCGCTGCAGTCTTTTTCAAAGTGACTTTAGAATGGGTCAGATTATCGATCCATTTAGCTTACAGTTTTGTGCAACAACTTTTCAGGATTTCAAAAAACTGCTTATTTATAGCCCTGCCCAAAAGCATCAGGAAACTTCTTGTGTGGAACAGCCAGGTTTCCAGACTCTGAAAATGCTGTCGTTTTTGACAGAACAGAAATGCTAGCCTTTTGATCATACATGGGGTGGCTATCAGTCTGGAATGCAAAAGTCTGGGCAACCATTAGATGGCAGTACAAAGATGAAGGAAACTCTAGCTCAGGAATCTCATGCCTGGAAATTGTCACAAGTCTCTAGTTGAACAGTCTGAAGCTGCAACATGGCCACATCAGCATAAGAGACTTTGGTGAGTAAAAAAAGAATATTACATCTTGCCATTAAATTTGCATTGATTGAATTAGAATTGTTATTTTGAAATAACTGCAAAACAGAGTGACTTCACATGGCTACTTAGCTGGCAGTGTTTTACAATAACTAAAATATCAATATTTGGCTTTATGAATGAGATATCAAAAGTAACATAAACTAGACAGCCCTCCCAGCAAGATCTGCCCAAATCTTTCAATCCCTCCTCCCTCACCCCTCCTACTCCCCCATTTACCCTAGTGTAGGAAGAAATATCCTTCTGGGTTCAGCTCCAAGTGGGGAAAAAGACACTGGAAACATGGAGACTGCTTGGAAAGATGGTTTAATGGTGGACAGGATCACATGGTTTGAGTTCCTGAACAGAAAAGGGGTGAGATACAGCGAGTCCCCAGGTTTTATGCTCTCTCTGGCTTTGAACTTCCTGGGGCCCTGAAAGAGTATCCTGACTGGTTGTCAGACTCCCAGGGGGTGGGGATCTTAACTAGCCTTGCTGGCTGATGTAATCTTCCCAGGTGCCATGTGGTGAGTTTCTGTCCTAGATGGGTCCTATTGTGTTGCAGATATGGCCCATTGAGTGAGCTTGGCTGAGGCCTTAATGGCCCTTAACAAAAGGGGGGGGAGGCAGGAAGCTGCTTTGTCTTTAAAATATGTTTATTCATTTCTCATCCAGGGAAATATAATATTCTGCCTTTTCAATATTTCCCAAAATATTTCATTCTTCCAGGAAAAGGGTGGGTGCTAACTTCCTACAATGGTCAAGTCTCACTTCCCTGTTGCTCCTGGGTTTCTCTGAAGGAAAGTTTGTAAGAACATTTTTAGCTCCCTGCTCTGACTAGTTAGTACTCATAACCTACTTTATTTCAACCATCTGGCGATGTCTGCAGTTTCAATCTAAAAGCTGCAGGGCCTAGAATGACTAAAAGAAGAGGATTGTGCAACATCACATCTTCAGTTAATAATATGTGTGTGTGTGTGTGTGTGTGTGTGTGTGTTTCAAGTTGCAGAAAGCTCTAGAGAAGGTCTCCTGGTTCCTGGCAGTGGGGACATGGTCCATTATTTGCTGCAGTCTAAAGCAAAGCTTATTCCCAAGTTATGCTTTCAGATTTGTAGGGCTAATACCCAGAACTCTAAACCAGTTGACCAAAGGCAACTTTCATGGGTGAGAATCAATACATTTTTAAAAATGCCTTTCATAATATACTTTCAGGCTATAACAAAACTGTGATGACCTGGGGCAAGGCACTGAGGCAACACAGTCAGCTGATAGTTCAAAATGCCCCTTTATTGCTCCAACTTTCCTCCAAACGCTCTCACGTTTATGGCAAGTCCTGGAGCAAAGTGCTCACATGCACACATCTCTAGAAGCCTCTGGCTGCAAATAGTCCAACAAACTCTGTTAGTACAATGGCTTCAAAGCAAGTAGTCCAGCGGGGCAAGGAAATAAGTCAATGAGTCCAGGAAGCAAGGTATAAAGCAAGAAGTCCAGGAAACAAGGAATATGACAAGAAGTCCAGCAAACTCCAAACGTCGGCAACGGCACATGAAACTCCACAAATTCAGCATTTGTTCCTGACAAATGCCCCTCTCCACAGTGTCTCCTTAAGTCTCAGTCCCCAGGTGTGCCTTGTGAAGAGGGGTGGAGTGCTCTCCTCCCGAGTTGTCGGGTTGACCTGTGCTGTTTCCACCTCCTCTCCACTCTCTGTGCTTAGGGATCAGAAGGGAGTGGTCCTTGCTCATTGGCTGAGCTCCGTCGCTCTTCATCTCCACTGCCTGCCCTCTCTTGGTTGTCCTGCCTCTGTTCCTCCCTGCTGGTAAGCCTGAGGGGCCTGGGGCTACCTTGTCCTGCTCCTCCCCATGTTTCTCCAAAGCCAATGAGGCCGCCCCCTCAACCTCCGTCGGTTCCAGTTCTGGTTCATTCTCCTCTGTGGATTCAGACTCCGACTCCAACAGCTCTTGTCATTCCCAACACAAGGTGGCCATCAGCTGATGCATTTTGAGCTACAGTATAGCATTTCAAACACTGAAGGCACTGGATTTATTTATTTATTAGATTTATGCGCAGCCCATCTCATCTAGAGTGACTGTGGGTGGCTTATACAAGCATTAAAAATGGATACACATTGAAATGATAAAACAATCAACAACAATAATAATAATCATTACAGTTATTAATTGATGTGGAGGAGAGGAGAACCAAGTACACAGGGAGAGGTGTGGTCTTCTCTTAACTTGATAGCCATCAACAAAATGGTGCACCCTTATTAGGATCCCAGGCCAACTGGCAAAGTCAAGTCTTCATGTCTGGTTCCTACGAGTGGGGATGCTGCTAAGCTTCATGATCTATTATTTGCCGCAGATCAGTAGCACAGAAGGTCAGCAAGATGGGTGTGGATCAGTGGTGGGTTGCCCCCGGTTCGGACCGGTTCGCAAAAACCGGTAGTAAAACTGATGGGAGGCTCCGCTCACTGACCTAGACGTCATCAGACATCTACGTGCGCATGGCCCTGTTGTGAACCGGTAGTAAAGGTAAGTAGAACCCACCCCTGGTGTGGATCTCACCTTGGGGGTGCATGTGTGTATAATGTTCCAAAGGTCAGGGCTACGACAGAGAAGGCTCTTTTGGATTACCTCAGAGAAAGGCACGTTTAAACAATATGGTGCTCAGTATGTGGAACATGCTAGCAACAAATGAATTGGAGAGCTGGATTTTTTTTTTTTTAATTTTATTTATATGCTGCCCTTCTCCGGAGACTCAGGGCGGCTTACAATGCGCTAAGCAATAGCCTTCATACTTTTGTATATTTATACAAAGTCAGCTTATTGCCCCCACAAACTGGGTCCTCAATTTACCTACCTTAGAAAGGATGGAAGGCTGAGTCAACCTTGGTGAGATTCGAACCTGCAATAATTGCAGGCAGCTGGTGTTAATAACAGGGTGCTTTAGACTACTGTACTATCCAAGGCTCTTTTATTAATTAATTAGTTAATTAATTAATTTATTGATATTAATTAGTGCATTTCTATTTTCTAAAGAAGGGATATTTGGAATGTCTATCATTTCAATTTTTGTTCTATTTATACATTGTATTTTTGGGAAATGAAGATTTTTTAAATAGTAATTTTTATTAAGTTTCATTATAACAATAAGATAATATAGAAGAAACAAAAGGTTTAAACAGTTCTATGCAGGCCTTTAATATAACATTTCTCAGCCTCGCTTATACAGTTAAATTAAATCAAGTAATTTAATGGCGCTACCAGATATGCATATATCTACCACCCCTGGTGTTTCCATTGGTAATAAACACAAATCAAGATGTTCTGGGGCTTTTACAGATACTAAACCAACAACCCAATAATATCAACCACATAAAAAGTTTGCCAAACTAAATTTGAATAATTTACAAGGAATTTGGAACCGAGAACAGGAATATTCTACATTGAAAAACTATGCTTGCAGGTTTCTTCATTTCATCAATGGAGATTTTTAAAAGGTTGATTATGGTCTTAATCTGAAGAACCATTCCTGTCTCTGGAACGTCATGCCCCCTTTTCCTGAGGTGAGATCTGCTCCCACTCTTTCGGCCTTTGAAGACATGGCTGTGCCAATTAGCCTGAAGCCCCAATGGGGCTTTGGCATTTGGCTAATGGTATATAGTAGATAAAAACTTACCTCTTCCCTGTGTGGACTCTTTGCTCCCTCCCTCTTCACCCTGCTTAGTTTCATTTTAATTGAAAATTTAAATTTAAGACCCTTATTTATTCTTTTACTCTTTACAGTGCATTTAAATTGAATGTCTGTAAGCTGCCTGTAGTCGCCTCTGAGATGATGGGCGGCATAGAAGTTTAATAATAAATAAATATACTTTGGTTTGATCCACTGATATCCACTCCTTTGGGGTTAGAATTAGATTCTATTATTGCTGTATAGATGATCTAGTCCGGGGGAGGAAAAAAGGAGACAGTGTTACTGCCTGGTTGAACTATGTTCCTCAAATTGGATGCATCATATTTGCACTATTGCAAAAAACACGATAATGTCTCCTTGGAACAGTGGTGGGTTCCTCCCGGTTTGGCCCGGTTCAGCCCGGTTCGGCTGAGCCGGTAGCGGTGATGATATGATGTCACCGAACCAGTTCTGCCTCCCTGCCCCCCACCCCCGGGTTATTCTTACCTTTTATTTGGCCCCACCCCCAATCTATTGCTGCCTCCTGAGTCCCAGCTGATGGCTAGAGGGAAAAAAACTGTTTAAAGTCTTGCCGTGGGGCTTCAAAGGGCCACCCTACAGTTGATCAGTGTTAAAAGAAAACAAATGAATAGACCAGTGCCTGCGAAAATACATGAGTAGACCCAGTGGTGGGATTCTACTTCGGTAGAACCGGTTGTTAAGTAGTTAAGCAGTTCAAAGAACTGGTTGTTAAAAGAAATCTCCTTTTGGTTTTTTCCCACTTTACAGGGTTAATCCTGTAAGGATTAATTACAACATTTGGTGTTGTTTCCTAGCCTAATCCTAATTACAGAAACTGCCTCTCCAGCAGTCTGCCTAAACTTACTGTCACTTCTGGTTCCAGAGGCTATTTTTTTGCTTGACTTTATTAAAGGGGAAGGGTTGTTTTAAGCTTTTTACACCGCTGTTGGGAGGAAATACTCCCCTGTTGGAGTTCTTCCAGCTAGGGTGCAATCATCAGCTCTTTGAAGAAATAATTGAATCCTTTTGTGCATATGGACTACTCAGAGGGCTGAAAAAGTTATTTTTGACTGGTCCTCGCACTTTTGACCAGTCCTCAAACTTACGACTGTCCTCACATTTTATGTTTTTCGCCCTATCTTGTCACCATGGTGAAGAGAAGCAGTTGTGAAATGAGTGACATGGTTGTTAAGAATGCTGCACGGGCATAAATGTGAGGATGATCATAAGTGTGAGGACCGGTCAAAAGTGAGAGGACCTGTCAGAAATGACTTTTTTCAGCCCTCTGAGTAGTCCCTATACACATAGCCATAGCCACCTGGTCACATGACCAGCTAGCCATGCCCACAAAATAAGCCACGCCCACAGAACCGGTAGTAAAAAAATTTAGAACCCACCCCTGCCTTGGAAGGATATTGGTCTCTAACAGTTGGCTTTAAAAAGCCTTGGAACTGGATGCTTATTAGTGGAGAGGCAGACTGACAATAAGATTTTATATAATCTAGGTCACTTTATTGCTTAAAAATGGGTTTATAGTGATTACACAATTATAATAGTATTATTTTCACTACTGAAAGCAATTTAAAGCCAACATAAGCAATGTTCGTTCTATCTATCTATCTATCTATCTATCTATCTATCTATCTATCTATCCACCTATCACACATATTACATACATACACATGCACACAAACATATCTCTATAAAAATTTTCACATATATTCTTGTTCACAAACTTGTTGATATTTCTATCCTTCTTCTACTATCCCCCCTTTTTAAAGTAATGTAATTTCAAATATTAATATCAGCTAAAGAATGAATTTTCCTTGACTAATTATCTTCAGGTATTTGATATAATGATGTTCTAGTTTTTCTCCCTCTTCTGTGATTAACATTATATTGAACATATTCCAATTTATACCCACTGAGAGTATATACTATATCACACTACCATTTCTGCAAACTGAGACAAATAATAATCAGAAAGAGCTCAAATACCGCACACATATAACCGTTTATTTTCATTTTATGTTTGAAGCACATCTTGAATATCCCTAGATTGTTTTATTAAACATCAACAACCATTAAAGAATGAAGGAAGCATCCTTGATTCATATCTCACACTGATTATAGGAAAAATAATCCTGTTACTATTATCCAAGCAGAAGGACTAGAAAAATATTGGGTTTTTTTATCCAAAAGATAAATTTGAATAGAAAGTCTTTTTTTTCCTTTGAATACTTCAGAAACTTAATTTGCACTGTATCAAAGACCTTCTCCATGTCTAACAACGTTGTATCCAAAACACAACCAAATTTATAATCCCTAGTCACGCTTTGTATGTCAACTGCATTTGTTCTGATCCACTTGATTGTAAAATTAAAACAGTAAAATTTGACTGTAAAATTAAAATGGGCAATTAGGTGACTGAACTTTATCTAAGATCAATCGATAAATGGATGCAGCTTAGAGGGGATTTATGAAAAATAGAATAACAGTACAGTACAATAACTAGTTGTATTATTAACAAATCATAACCTACACTGGACAATGACACTGTATAGTTTCAGACACTGGGTGGCAGACTCATACCTATATGCAGACAACCATCCAACCTGAAACAGAGTCTCACGAGCAAGAAGAAACATCAGAACAATTATGCTAACATGGAAACCAGGCCCACCAACAAATCCAGGAGTCTATTTTGGTACTTCATTTACTCATACTACAGGTCCTCTTGACATGTTCTTCCTCTAATGTAATATATGCCACTATCTGCCAGCAATGCCGTCTTGCATTCTAAAATGCAGGCCAACCCACCAAAACAATGGAGACAAGTTTGATATCCGGACTCAAAATAAGGATAAGTACTATCAGAATATTTCAGGTTTCCAAGACACTCTATAGTAAACCTCGAATTGACTGTTTTAATAAATAAAAATGGGACTTTTAACTTCACCACTAAGTAAAAGATTGCTGAATTCACATACATAAAAGGTTTCAGGCAACCTCAGAAGGTCTCAAGAAAGACCATAGATTTTAAATACATTATTGTTAATTGGTACTGGATATCTCTCTTGCATATACTTTGTATATACATAACCAATCTGTCTTCCTTCCCTTTCTCTCTTCACATTTCATCCCAGTTTAAACGCCACACCAGATTAGCCAGAAAATGGCTAAATGATATGTAGTTCATGAAAGTTTGAGCTCTTTAATAAAAGTTGTTATCTGAAAAGGGACTACCAGATGACTCCTGATTTTTTGGCTGCTATAGACTAACTTGCCTGTCTTTCTACAGTATCTGATCCAGGTTAAAAGAAACTTGTTCCTTGGTTTATGGAGATTCTCAGTCATCCAGGTCATTGGTTATCCCAAAGGTGCTTTTTTTCATGAGGTAACTGGACTTTCGGGTTTTTCTATGAAGACGTTTTGTTTCTCTTATCCAAGAAGCTTCATGGATGAGAATTGAAACGACTTCAAAGAAAAACCTGAAAGCCCAGTTGCCTCTTGAAAAAGCACCTTTGTTAAAATAGAATAACAGAGTTGGAAGGGATCTTGGAGGTCTTCTAGTCCAACCCCCTGCCCAAGCAGGAAACCTTACACCACTTCAGACAAACCTTGTTCCTTTGGTGTTTGTTCTCAATCCAGATTACTGCTATAACCAACTGAACTAGATATCAAACCCAGTTAAAATTTATCAGAAAGACAAAAAACATAATTTTTTTAAAAATCCTCTTGTTATAGGATAGAGTAAAAAGGAAATGAAAGCTGGGTTGTAGTTGGGCTGGGTTGAATATTCTTCCTTTTTCAATTTGGGAGTCAACAAGTGCTTACAAAGAAAGGGTGCAATCATATTTCTTGAAAAAAATGATTTAGAGCTATTATTTTACTCAGTCTCGTGATGCTTCATCAGCATTTTCCTTATGTTTTCTGCTTTCTATTTTTTCCCTTGAATTAACCTCTTATAGGCAGTCCTCATAGATTAAGTGGTTAAAACCCAGTCAAAATCCCAATTATGTTTGGCTAGGTGATTCTCTGTTAGTGGGGAAGAACAAAGTTGATTAATTAAATTAAGAACTAATTTCTTGATTCAGCAGGACATTTATTGCTCCTATTTTATTGTTACAATCTATGTGGCGGACACAAATACTTTTTTACTTTTAAAAGGTAACCTTCCTGTTTTAGGCCAAAGCAGAGGCAGAGGGAAAAAAAAACCAAACCCAGTGTTTACCTTTTAATTGTGTCACAATAGTGATCCAAAAAGCAACTTTCAAAAAAAGACAACACATTTTTGTGTTGTTGCTATATTTCTGGGTAGGAATCTTCTTTTCCTGGGAATGTTGTGATATAAATGATCAGGCTGGCTAAGCCATTATAGAATGGAAGATCAGTAATTTAATGCAGGTCTCCTATTTTAAATTGGCATAGTCATGTGGCCACATTGCTAGGCTTCCAGCTGCTGTGGAAAATGCCAGTCTGTATGAAATCATATGGTGCCCATTTATAATATGCTGATGGCAAGCATTCAGACCTGCATCCAGATTCAGAAAATGCCTTAGGACTGACTTAAGGACTTAACAAAGCAGAAGTCTGGGGTATTTGTTAAGTCATTGTTGGGAACTGACAGGGCTAAAGAATTTAGCCCTGTCAGAATTTCCTCTCTGCTTTTAATATCTTTCTCAGTTGTGATGCCATAATCAAGGAGGTAGCAAAGCTATGTTAATTCCTTAGACTTCAGCAGTTGCAAGGGACACTGCCCCAGAGTGGCTGATTGGAAATGCCATTGTGTGAGACAAGTTGGGGTTCCCGCCAGAGTACCATTTATCACTCTAGATATCCAGGAGCAGTTCTTCCATTGTTCCTGGATGTGGGTTTCATTTCATGTTCTGCAGGAGACTCCAATGAATTCATTGCCTCTGTGGTGATCATGGCTTTTCTAACACACCTCAGTGAGCAGATGCTAGATCTCATTTGCTTCAGAGTAAATGAGACATGATCTAGATCTAGAAACCCCACACACTCACTTTACGGTCTGTTTCTATTGCTCCCCTCTGGGTGGAGATTTCGAAGTATTTCTAGCAGGACTACCAGATCCTGTAATAGCTTTGTTCCCTATGCCATCCATCTGGTAAACTCACACGATGCATTTTTCTTGCCATGTACATGTATACATCTGATGGATCTGACCCAATAACTCACAAGACAAAGTAGCTTCTTCCAGGAATCATTTTATTGTGGGCCTAACTTGAATTAGGCCCATTCAATATAATTGTAACTGACCTTTTGCCCTTCTCTTACAGGTACACTTCTGGAACTGCTGGACTACCACGTGGTGAAAGGTTTTATACCCAGGGGGAAGAGTTAGAAGGGTATTTGTGATGCACAGCTTAGCAAGGAAGTGATCATAGAAAAGGACAGATGATAATGTCCCATCTACTTAGAGCTTAGAACTTAAAATAACTTTATTGTCACTTTGAATGAACAGTAATCAGCATACATTTAAATGAAATTTCATTGCATACAGCTCTCAAACGGTCATCACCTCCAATATACACTACACAAAAATGACTAGATAAATAAATACAAAATTTTGCATATACCCACATATATTATGTGACACAGAAAAACAACATGGACTGTTGTTGCAGTCTATGAACCTGAAATCTTTCGTCCCCGGTTCATACCCCATGAACTTTAACCTCTTGGATATCCTCTCTCCCTTCTTTCTCAACTGTCTGGGAATGTGGACGTCTGCTGGGGCACCAAATATGTGTAGGTGGGCCAAGTTGGGCTTTCTCTTATACATTATCTTATATGGTGTTTTATTAATCGAACTTGACCATAGTCTGTTTAAGGTATAGTTGGAATAATGTAGTGCCTCTGACCAAAATGATTGTCCCATTCCTGCGTCCTCTAGGACACACCTCATCATCGTTTGGAGTACACCATGTTTTCATTCTACAACCCCATTCTGAAATGGTGAAAAAGGCGAAGAAGCGTAATGTACTATACCCTGTTCCCTCAACCATCTTTTAAAGTCTCTGGCCATGAACTATGACCCTCGGTCAGTCATTTTTTGTTTGATTTTTGTCTCGTGTTGCAATTCTATTCTTTTGTGGAACTCTTTGAACTTTTGAAATACTTCATTCTTATGCCTGAGTGAATAAACATAGCCATACCTGCTATAGTCGTCCACAATAGTTAAGAAGAACCTCTTTTTATACATAATTGATGGTTTCAATGGCCCTACCAAGTCCATGTGCACCAGTTGGAAGATAGAGTCAGTAGTTCATTCTGACTTCCTTGGCCTTGCCTTAACCTTAATTTTTGATCACTTACAAATGGAATACTCTAAGTAATTTTCACAATTTTTTACTTTTAGGCCTTCAGTACATTCTAGCATTTTTCTTACAACAGGGAAACTGATGTGTCCTAGTCTCCTGTGGAGGAGATGGGCGCAGTTGTCGTGGATGGGTCTCCCCATAGACATTGTTTTCTTACTAGATGACTTACTCTCGGTTGCCCCCTGATGTACCCCCTCTGTTCCCGTGCTTCCCCTTTCTTCCCTACAGTGTTTGTGTTTATGCTTCCTCTATTGTTGTCTCTGGGTGTAAAGTAGGGTAGACCGTCATGTATTGTTACTTCCCCAACTTCATTTCCTTGGTTGAATATGTGAGCTTTCCCTTCCTTAAACACTACTTCATTGCTCGTGTCCTGTGTGAGTTTGGTGGTGGCTAATATGTTGTAGGATAGCTCTGGCACATATAATACCCCCTCTATTTTCCCAATTTCTGGGATATGTACGCTCCCCTTCCCTATTACTTTGGCACTACTCTGATTAGCCACCTTTATCTTGAAATCTGTTTCTGTGAGTGAACTGAATAGTTTTGGGTTGCACGTGGTATGGTTTGTGGCCCCTGAGTCTAAGAGCCACATGTCCTCGCTTATTTTCATTGTGGGGTCTGGTTTCCCATATCTGAAACCGTACATGGAACCTGGATTGCTGTCCCTGGAACTGTCCCTACAGTCATTGTGTCGCATGGGGTTGGGGGACCACCCACGCCCTCATTCTCTAAAAGGCCTACGGTCTGGTGATTGCCTCCCACTGCTATCATTTTATCCTCTGTCCCTGTTGTTCCTGGGGCAATCCCTTTTTAGGTGGTTCCTAGAGCCGCAAGAAAAACATTCAGGGGTGCTCCTTGCCCTATCTTGGAACTCAACTTTCTTAATGGGTCTGGGATCCCTCCTGGATAGATGGTAGTCCCTCCTAAGATTGTCTTCTGCGATTAGGCAATTTGTGAGTGTGCTTAATGATAGATGCTCTAAGTTGAGGCTATCTATTTGAGTCACAAAATTGTCCCAGCTGCTGTCTAGTGAATTTATAACTATGCTTAGCATACTCTCTTCAGTGATTACCTCCCCCCTTTGCATTAGTTCAGCCCTGGTCGCATTAAGTTTCAATATATGTTCGCTCATGGGGGTCCCTGGTCTGAGTCTGGCAGAGTGGAATTCCCTGGATATTCTTGTTGTGGTTGCTCTGCTCTGACTATAGAATAAACCGTATAATTTTTGCATGACCTCATACACAGTTAAACTATCACCTATGCTAGGATACATAGTGGTTGGAATACTGGTTAACAATATATAAAATGCCTTGTGATGGGCATAGTCAATCTCAAATGACCAAGGCCTTTTTGGGGGTCTGGAAATTAAAAAGAGTACATTTTCTTTCATAAAAACAATATGTAGCTGCTGGTTCCATTCCAAGAGATTCCCTCCATCTATTTGTAATTTTGGAAAGTTAGCAGGTATTGTCCCAGAATTGTTTGAATAGTTACTTACTGGGGGTAGCTGTCCATGGTTGTAGATGAGGGAACTCACAATAAGGCATGGGTATGCATGTTGTTACTCTGTATTGACTTGTCTCTATGTTTCTCTCTTCTCTCTCTGCAGGCGAAAACTGAGCATGCGTGAAGCTCATTTGGCGTTGGATGTCATCGGGTGAGGAGCTCCTGGCTGTGGCTCCTGGCTGTAGGCCCAGGCCTGCTGGGTGACAATCGGGCCCGCTCCTGGAGTACCTGGGCTGGGAGTTGGATGTCTGGATCTCCCTCCATGTGGCTGGTTCTTCTCTGGATGCTTGACTGGATGTGGCGGATGGCAGGTGAGGCCTCCATGGACCCAGCAGTTCAGCAGCGGCATTGGCAGTGGCGGCAGTGACAGCAGCGGCGGCGGAGGATCCCGATCCATGGGCGCTGGATCCTGGACGAGTGGAGAATCCCGGCGGTGGACGCAGGATTGGTAAGAGTCTGGCCTGGTCTCCCTCTGTTGCGTCTTGGGTTGGTGTTGGGTGGTGCGGCGTGGTCGTTGCTTGTCACAGTGGTGGCATGGCGACTACCGTTAATCAGTGGTCGAGGCAAACGGTGGTTGCTCTCTCATCTGCCCTTGGTTTTCCAGGGTTTTCTCTTTGGCTAGCGGTTTGTGCAGGAGGCCTGAAGGCGGGGCTGAATGCAGCCGCTAGCATTTCTAGGGCTTTTTCAATTTCGAGCTCGGTAGGCGAGCTCCGATCATTTTGGGATTTTCTTTCATTGTTGTCCCTGGGTTGTCTCCCATTTGTTTTGGGGTTCAGGTCGTTTCATGCCATTAGATTCAAATCCCGGCTCTCTATTGGTTGATGGCCATTCCAAGATGGCCACCGGGAGGAAGGCGCGAAAATAGATTCGGCTGGCTCTAGGTGGTCCGACTGAGCTGGCCTATCTCTTACCGGTGCGGTGTCCTCTTGGATCGGTTCTGAGGCCTCGATCGCTGCTCCATGGTTCCTGAGGAGACCCTGGAGTTTTGTGACGAGGTCTTCTTCGCTTGTGGGTGCCTCCATTAGTTTCAGTATGGATTCTCTGAGTCGGTTCTCTCTTTGTGGCGTTTTTTGTTTGCAGCCCCTTGTTTCCTCGTGTTGTCCCTTGTTTCTGTTTAGTGAGTCCATGTCGCTGGGGTACTCACTTTCAGTCATTGTGGTTCTCGCTGCAGCACCTTTGGGGGTGAGTTGTGCAGCCATCTGCCTGGTGACTGCTCTTGTGTTTACTCTGTTCTTCTTTCCGGAGTAAACAACTGGTTCAGTCATTATTCAGAGTTATGGGTAACCATCCTCTGCTATCATTCTGTTAAGGGATGGATCCGACCCAATAACTCACAAGACAAAGTAGCTTCTTCCAGGAATCCTTTTATTGTGGGCCTAACTTGAATTAGGCCCATTCAATATAATAATAACTGACCTTTTGCCCTTTCTTACAGGTACACTTCTGGAACTGCTGGACTACCACATGGTGAAAGGTTTTATACCCAGGGGGAGGAGTTAGAAGGTAAGGTGTGGTTACGGGGATGATGGGATATTTGATTTGTTAACTCTTGCCGGGCTGTGTAGTCGTTGTGTGAGATAGTTAGACATTTAACCTGACAGACTTCTACTTGGTTAGCTGAGTTTAAGTTGGTCCTAAGGAATTTCAGGAATCTGGATGGACTTTTGGAGGGGGTCCTTACTGGCCAGTAGCCAGACAGTTCCCTTTCATGCCTGGCTGACACCTGGAATACAGAAACAGCCAAGGTGCTAGATGAAATTGTGTCTGTGAGACTTCTGCCCTATCGCCGTTTAGTTCCCTGAAGGATGTAAGAGAAATAAAGACACCTGAAGTGACACTGATGAGAAATCTGTCATGGAACACTGGTTCAAGATCACATTTGAGCTTGCACAGTGGTGATAAGAACATTAACAGATTAATTTTGGGTGCCTGTTTCATCTGTAGATTCTTGACAGCTCTATCTGGGGTTATATGATAGTTATTGGAGAAATATGGGCAGAATACAGCATCTGCAGCATACCAGATGAATTGGCAGGATTTCTTTGCACATAAAGTTGCCCATGTTAGCTATGGGTTTAATGTCAATTGAACAGAGTCCACTGTGGTCAACAAGGCAACATCTTCTGAAATCTTCTTGGATTCTTTTGAATTTTTTTTAAAATTTGATTTATATGCCGCCCTTCTCCGGAGACTCAGGGCAGCTTACAATGTATTAAGCAATAGCCTTCATACTTTTGTATATTTATACAAAGTCAGCTTATTGCCCCCCATAATCTGGGTCCTCATTTTACCTACCTTAGAGAGGATGGAAGGCTGAGTCAACCTTGAGCCTGGTGGGATTTGAACTTGCAGTAATTGCAGGCAGCAGATGTAAGTGGATGTTAATAACTGCCTTAGTCCGCTGAGCCACCAGAGCTCCTTTGTGAAATTTGTGGAACATAGGAAACGGGATAGAATCCCATGTGCTTGACCTGTGGTTCAATCAACACCTCTTTGTAGAAAGGGAAGCTGCTGCTTGCCTTGAGGAAGGTGATATTGGAACAGTCTACCCTGGACCCAACCATCTCCACCTTTCCTTCAGAGGGAAGGTTTTAAAGCAGGTGGTGATGCTCAATTAGAGAGGATCCTAAAGGAAACAGATTTATCAAGATTTGTATCAGTCTAATTTCAGGCTAAGTCATGGAACTGATATGCCATTTCTTGCTCTAGTCAATGACCTTCACAGGGACCATCATGGAGAATGTGCCCCCTTGGTCCTATTTGTTCTTTCAGTGATGTTTGATACCATCAGCCAGAGGGTTTTGTTGGATTGTCTACAAGGGTTGAGTGTCTTTTTTATGGTAGTTCTGCTCCTCCTGAAATGGGCAATTCTCATCATTCATCATAAAGGAGGAGTAGTGCCTGTGTCTATAATCAATCTCATGCAGGAGGGTGTGCTGCAGGCCTTGGGACTCTCTGCTGTGCTATTTAATCTCTACTTGAAGCCATTGGGCAACACTGCCATCAGTTTGAAATTAAATGTCAGAATATGCTGATACTCAAGTTATATTGCCATTCCAGACTGATGCTGCAGACATCCTGAACAGATGTCTGGAGACTGTTAAGGTCAGGATGGGGCAAAACATACTTAGATTAAATAATTCCAAAATCAAGTTGGCAAACCAGTAACAATGGTCCTTATAGTATTACTGGATGCTGTTGTCTTCCCCAGTAAGAAGTTGGTCCGTAACTTTGAGAATTCTTATGGACTTGTGTCACCTGCTTAAACAGGGTGTGGAATCCATAGCAATGGGGATTTTTGCCCAGCTTCTACTACAGGCCTAGTTTGATGCTCTTCTATCTGTAACATTTATCTAGATAACTAAGTGATTGACTACTGCAATATATCCAATGGTGGGATTCAAGTAATTTAACAACTGGTTCTCTGCCCTAATGATTTCTTCCAACAACCAATTTGCCAAACTGCTCAGAAAGTTAACAATCAGTTCTCCCGAAGTGGTGCAAACTGGCTGAATCCCACCACTGAACATATCCTATGTGGTACAGTCTTTGCAGATTCCCTGGAATCTACAGATCGCAAAGGCAGCATAACCCTACCAATCCAGAGTGGCATTAATTTAGCATGTTGTACTGACTACCTATCAGCTTTTAGGCCTTCTTTTACCTGAATTTGTGCGTCTCCCTTCACATTTCTCTGAAATTACATTATACACTCCAAACATGCAGGGTCATACATTAGTAGGCATTGCAGGTTTCAAAACAAAAACTCACATAAATCAACTTTTCGAAGGGCTGAATGGTTTCATAATACGCTAGAAATAAAACGTAGAGGGGTATTCTTATTTTGCTAATGAAGTTTTAGGCAGAAATATTAGTAATATGCCAAAAGGTATGCTTATCTAATTGGTTTGCCTCTAAGTAATGACATTCTGTAATAGGAAGGTGGAAAGAATTTGAATTAAAATAACAGACAGTTGCAGTTTTACTATAATCAGCCTGGGATGTTTTTGTTTTTGTTTACAAAATCGTCATTATCAAAGTTGGTGAACTTTGTGAGTTCCTTTTAAAGGTTGCCTTCCACCCCCAGTTTTTACAGATTACAGATTAACAAAGTTGGAAGGGACCTTGTAGGTCATCTAGTCCAACCCCCCGCCCAAGCAGACCTGCACCATTTCTGACAGATGGCAGTCTAGTCTCTTCTTGAAAGCTTCCAGTGATGATCAGCTGTAGTTCACTGAGTTTGCCATCCTGTGGTTCCAACATCATTCTCATTTCCTCTTTGTGGGTAAATGTCAAGTTCTCATTCTGGGGGAAACAGTTCACTCCAGATTGCTTCCCCCACCCCCACAAATTCCCCAAAACATGTACACCTTGAGATGGAGAAGGAGAGGTCCATATTCTTTCAGAAGAGCGATGCTTTTTTCTTCTCTTCTTGGTTTTACTGTCCTGTTGAACGGAGATTGATTGAGACATTCAACCGGGCAGGGTTGGGTGTGGAGCAAAAAGCAACAGAGACATTTGGACATCCTAACCTTTCTCCTCTTAACCTCTAAAGGCAAACTTTGCCTGGACCCTTGGAACATTTATGTGCCTGAGTGTATAATTTGCAAAAAGTTCTGCATGCTAGAATAACCCTGTAATGTAATACTTCAGTGTTTCCTGGCAAAGTATTCCGAGAACTCATATACAGTACTATGCTTACAGATAGTCCTCAACTTATGACCACAATTGGGGGGGGGGGGGCAGAATTTCCATTGCTAACCAAAGCAGTTGTTAAGTGAGTTGCACCTGATTTTTATAACCTTTTTGCAATAGTTGTTACTATTATATCAATCATATTATTATTATGGCAATAACAATAACACTTAGACTTATATACTGCTCCATAGTGTTTTATAGTACTCTCTGAGTGGTTTACAATGTCAGCATATTGCCCCTAACAATTTGAGTCCTCATTAAACTGACTTTGGAAGGATGGAAGATTGAGTCAACCTCAAGCCTGTCAGGATCAAACTCTGGATTGTACGCAGAATAGAATAGAATAACAGAGTTGGAAGGGACCTTGGAGGTCTTCTAGTCCAACCCCCTGCCCAGGCAGAAAACCCCACACCATTTCAAACAAATGGTTATCCAACATCTTCTTAAAAACTTCCAGTGTTGGAGCATTCACAACTTCTGGAGGCAAGTTGTTCCACTGATAATTGTTCTAATTTGTCAGGAAATTTCTCCTTAGTTCTAAATTGCTTCTCTCCTTGATTAGTTTCCACCCATTGCTTCTTGATCTAGCCTCAGGTGCTTTAAAGAATAGTTTGACTCCCTCTTCTTTGTGGCAACCCCTGAGATAATTGACTGGTGCTAATGGTTGATACGGGTTGCTGCCAGCGTCCTAGGTATCAACCAAGTACCTTCTTAAGATGTATGATGTTTCAAGTAGCACAGTTTTTTGCAGTTCCGCTGGTGCTATGGCAGGAAGCTGCAATTTGTTGATGTATCTTATAAAATTCTTGGACATGGTACCAAGTGCCCCAATGATAATGGGTATCACTATTACATGTTTCATCCATAGCCGTGTAGTTTCAATGGCCAGGTCGCAATATTTCATGATTTTTTTCCAGTTCTTTTTCTTCGACTCTGGCATATCCTAGTACCGTGATATCAATAAATTGTATGTTTCGGTTTTTGACAACTGTGATATCTGGCATGTTGTGTTCCAAGTGACAATCTGTATCATCATCATCATCATCATCATCATCATCAATTTATTTGCTGCCCATTTTGTGGTTCAAGGCAACTGTGAGCAATTTACAGCTGTTAACGAATCACTCCAATTCTAAGCGAATTGTGTGGTTGTTAAGTGAATGTTTTTTGGAAGCCAGCTGGGAAGGTCACAAATAGCAACTGAATAACCCCGGGATGCTACAACCATTATAATATACCCAAATTTTGATCATGTGGCAATGGGGATGCTGCAGGGGTCATAAGTGCAAGGACCAATCATAATGTACTTTTTTCAGTGTCATTGTAACTTCAAACAATCACTAAATATATGGATGTAACTTGAGGACTACTTGTATAAGCAGGTTGACACAATTCCTTCTCTGTCACTTCTTTTCCCATTCAAGTGTTTTTCTGGTACAAGCCGGGAAGGGTGTGTGTGTGTAGATTTAGCTTTTGCAGTCACTCTCTTCAATTCCATGACCCTCTGAATCACAAATAAAGCTTTGAGGCTGATTAGCCTCTGATTCAGCCTGCTTCAGGGGAACTGCTTCAATTTGGATATCTCCAAAATCTAGTTTGGGATTCAGACATCTCCCTGAAATCCGTGCAGCAAACACAATTATGTGGTTTCTGAGACACGGGGCCACGCTATTATTCTTTGTATCTTGAAATACTTTCAAAGATCCTGGAGAAAGGGAAGTTGATTGATGGGCTTCATTTGTGCTGGGTCTCAGCATTGTGCACTTGATTTCAGAGAAGAGGGAAATATTTAAGCAGCCCCCAAAATAGGAATGAGGAGTAGGCTAGGATTTGTCTCTGCTAATACCAGAGAATGCATTGAACTTCTTACTAAACACTACGCAGGAATGATGGGGTTTCACTTCCTTTCCTGTCACTGCATGATGCATCTATGTAGATCTAAGCACCAACAAATTTTGTAAAATCTAAGCACTTTTGACTTAACCTTTCATGCTTTCTTGGAAAAGCAGCTTGATCTATATTTATTTCAACTGGTTGAAGGCCTCATGCTTACCCAACACATTTTTTGGTATTACAAAAAATTAGGAGTAACATTTTCTGATATTGTCTATGGGGATTCTTAGTTGTCCAGATCATGGTTGTCCCAAAGGTGCTTTCTTTCAAAAGGCAACTGGACTTCCTTATTTTGCTAGAAGATATTTTGCTTCTTATCCAAGAAGCTTCTTTTGCTTATTTCTAGCAAAATAAGGAAGTCTAGTTGCTTTTTGAAAGAAAGCACCTTTGGGACATTTCTTTAATATTGCTTAGATTCAGAATGACTTCTAATCTATTTTTTTGGAATTCTGGAAATATTTCAGCAGCCCTGAGAGTCTTATATTCTAAAACTGGATGTTGGAAGCACCCAGTTCCTAGACTTCTGGCCTGTTACAAGCTTTTTTCACATGTTTGGGCTGAAATTCAATCATCCATCTATTTTAGTCTAAAGCTATTCCTCTGGGCATCTATTAGTCCAAGATTTACAGCAGAATTGTTCAAACTTGGCAACTTTTAAGATGTGTGAACTTCAGCTCCCAGAATCCCCTAATCAGGCATGTTGGCTAGGGAATTCTGGGAGTTGAAACTTACACATCTTAAAGTTGCCAAGTTTGAAAAACACTGATTTAGAGGAAAAATAAAAGAAGAAACAACATGGATGGTAAGTATCATCCTCAGACAAAGGTTGCTGTGTCTCTGTATCTTTGAACAAATCAAAGAAAACTTGTTTTCTTTCAAATAGGTATATTTAAATACTAGCACACCTAGAAGCACTGCAGTTGTGTAAGAAAGTTTGGTGGTGCATTCTGAAAATAAGTGATGAAGTACACTGATGATATTACATAGTGGGGTAATGAAAGAAAGTGGGGCCTGCAAGAAAGCAACCAAGCTCAGAAAACACTAGGACAGTGATGGCTAACCCTTTTGGCACTGAATGCCAAAAGTGTGTGCACGCGCACACCCATAATACAATGAACGCACGATTCCCCGCATGCCCTGCCCCACTGCACACGCGTGCGCATCTCCCACATGCGCTCCACCCCCCATGCATGCACGTCGGAGACCCAAAAACCAGCTGGCTGGTGGAGCTGAGCTGGGGCGATGGCTCACGTGCCTGCAAAGAGGGCTCTGAGTGCCACCTGTGGCACGTATGCCATAGATTCACCATCACGGCACTAAGAGATGAAATGTGTTAATCACCAAGAGGTGAAACTAACAGGAGAAAGAGTTTAAAACTCTGCTGTCTGTTTTCCAATTCCTGGCTGAGAATTTTGGATACTTTTAGTTAGATTTGTTATCCACCATAAACCTGACATTATTTCCTAAATTCACTTACCTTTGAAACATTACTGTTTCAGTAACTGAGAAACATGGTGTGGGGTGGGGTGGAGGGGAAGGGTGTAGTAGAAAACAACAACAACAACAGGTTTATTTTCCAGGAAAAAAACACCCTCTAATGAATAAAAATTCTTTATTCCTATGCCAGTGGTTCTTAAACAGAAAATAATTCCACCCCAAGGAGTTAATTTGGCATATCCTAGTGGTAATGGAACAATTTGTAGAGTCAAGCATCTACTTCGGGACTTCTGTTACTAAGATGCTTGCGTAAAACAACAGGTTCTTGGGTTATTTTTGTGAGAATAATGAATTTATACAAGACTGGGGAAAGGGGTAATTAGGTCAGACAACTGAAAAACCACCGCCGTATGTTGAAAATGGTGCCAAATGCGACTTCCGCTGTTGCCGTGAGCCGTCGCTGACGGTCTTTTGAAGACCGCCAGCCCGATCGCCCGTAAAAGAGCCGTTTCGGCAACTGAAACGGCTTGAAAAACTCCAAGACTCGAGGGGCTTGTGAGGAGAGCCGGCGGCTGCAGGTAGAGTCCCCTGTGAGACCCCCAGAAAGTTTTTTTTGCTTCTGGGGAGTTAACAGGGTGGGACTCCCTATCCAACCTGCTGAAGCTCCGGACGACTGGGAAACTCTGCTTTAAAGCAGAGCAAGACAGCGCGGCAGCATTACCAACGACAACGAAAAATAAGGAAGATTTGAAACTTCTTATTAAACAGCAAGTATTGGAAGTTTTCTGAACTATTTTAAAGAGTTCTTAAAGTGAAAGTTATCTGGGTCTGAGAACGGGGAAAAAATGGCGCTTGCTTTCAGTGGAGAACAGCTAAAAGCGAAAGTAATTTGATCAGTGTATCCGGCTACATTTTAAAGTAACAAATCCGGCTGGAAGAGGCAGAAAAGTAACCAAAAATAAAATAAAACAAAACAAAAATACTAACTGACTTTTATAGACCTGATTGAATCTGGAGAACTTTTTGGGAAAAGTTGCTAGAGTTTGTGGAAAAGGAAGATCCTTAAGAGGTAAAATGGCAACAAAGCAGCTGGGGGGGGGGCTTCCCCACACATAAACAGAAACAGCCTCAAACAGCGCAGTTGCAATCTCAGACAAAGGAAGAAAGTCAATATGACCTTATTATTAAAGAAATTCAAAGATCAGAGAAAGAGGTTAAAGGAATGGTTCAAGAGAAATATGATGCAGTTAAACAAGATATTCAAACAGTGGTTAAAGGCCTGTCTGAGGTAGTGTTACAGATTGATAAAAAAGTGGAGAATCTTGCCTCAGAGATGGAGACCAAATTTAGAGCTTCTGATTCAAGAATGATAGAAATTGAAGAAGTTACACAAAAAATCCAAAATGAGATTACTATGATGCAATTTCGATCAATGGAATATGCTATTAGACTGAGAGGTGTAAAAGAGAATACCAGGGAAGATCTCAGGAAAATTTGCGCAGAGGCTTTGGCAGTTATGTTGAAAGTGGAACCAGACGTGGTTTTGTGCAAGATGGACAAGGTCTACAGAGTTAATTCTCGTGTGGCGGTACAAAGACAACTGCCTAGAGATGTGGTTATATACTTTACAGACAGAAGAATGAGAAATGAAATCTTGCAAAATTCCTTTGTTACAACAATTCAAGTTGATGGAAGTGAGATTGGAGTTTTTAAAGAATTACCACCCAAAATGTTAAGAGATAGAAAGGATTTTGGATTTTTGGTGGCAGAATTGAAAAGACAGAACATACAATTCAGGTGGGATGCGCCAATAGGTGTAATATTGAGGCTGCGAGGAGTGAGATACCGCCTTAACACTATTGAAAAAGCAGAAGAATTTTATTATAATGTTTTGAAAGCGGGCTCTCCTCCTCCACGCACATCTTCACCAATAGATAAGGAAGTTCAACTACAAGCTGAGATTGATCAAGAAACAGAAGCACAAATAAGGCAGTCGCAAAGGGAGGCAAGAGAATCAATGGGAGCAGTAGGTGGTGTTGTGGTTGACCCTTTTGCACCATTTGAAGCTTCTCCTTTGGAAGAAATGTCTAAAACCATCACAGAGGAGGCGATGGCTTTGGAAGTAACAACATCCAAAATGGAAGAGCAACTTATAACCAGAGCAATGTCTAAACAAATGAAGCAACAGCAGCAAGAATATATTAAGCCACAGCGTGAAAAAAGAACCAAAGATAAGCAGCAAGCTGAAGTCATGGGAGGAGCTAAACCGAAGATTGCTACTGTAGGAGAGAATCTTCAACAATTGCTCTCAAAACTTCAGACAGGGTCAAATGGCACTTAAATTTTTGTCTTGGAATGTTAACGGACTGAATTCTCCGCAAAAAAGAAGGAAGATATTTCACTATTTGACACAATTTCATAATGATGTTATTTGCTTACAGGAGACTCATGTAAAATTGCAAGATCAGAAATACTTGATAAATTCAAAATTGGGAATGCAATTTGTTGCTTCAAATTTGGAAAAGAAGAATGGAGTGGTGATATATATAAACAAGAGATTTGTAGCTAAAACTATAGAAGTAGATAAAGATGGAAGATATATTGCAATTGAAGTTATTACAGATGGTGGACCAATCTTGTTGGTCGGAATATATGCTCCAAATCAACAGCAGGAAATTTTTTACAAGTTGCTTCATTTAAAAATTCTGGATTGGGATTATTCAAACATTATAATAATGGGCGACTGGAATGGAGTAATCCAACCTAGATTGGATAAAAAAACCACGGCCAAAATAGGGAATAAACTACCACAAGCTTTTTTTGAACTGAAAGAGGATTTGGAATTGAAAGATATTTGGAGAATTCGAAACCCAAATGAATTGGACTTTACTTTTTACTCAGACAGGCACAAATCCTTTTCCAGAATAGACTTTTTTCTCTTAACTTCTAACTTACTTTCTAAAGTAAAGAAAATAAAGATATTTCCTAGGACTTTGACTGACCACAGTCCGGTCTGGATGGAAATCGAGATGGGCAAAAGAGAAAGAAGATCCTGGAGAGTAAATGAGAATTTATTTAGATATGAAAAAAATATAACTGAACTTAAAAAGCATTTAAAGGAGTTTTTCAAATTCAACCTGAATAAAGGTACCCCTATTGAAACAGTTTGGGATGCAGGTAAAGCATATATGCGGGGAGTACTAATTCAAATGAACTCTAAACACAGGCAGAATCAGCAGAAAAAAAGACTACAACTGGAATCTGAGATAAAAAAGAAAGAACAACAACTGATACAAAAACCAACAGATGGAAAATTGCAAATGGCTATAAAACTTTTGAAGGATCAATTTCAAATGCTTATAGCAGACCAAACGGCAACTAACTTACAATTTGCAAAGCATAATACCTTTTCCAATGCTAACAAACCGGGCAGGTGGTTGGCGTATACTTTGAGGAAACAAGCATCGACGCGAATTATTGATAGTACTGAATATGCTGATAAAGAAGTTTATCAACAAGATTTAATTAAAAAAGCCTTTTTGGAATATTATACTAAGTTATATGCTAAAGATGACATACAGAATATTACTGTAGATGAATATTTAGAAAACAAGAGAGTTTCAAAAATTTCAATGACTCAAAAGAAAAGTTTGGAACAATTGATAACAGTGGAGGAGATTAGTTTTGCTATAAAACAATTAAAAACAGCCAAAGCTCCAGGGACGGACGGCTTAACTGCAATTTATTATAAAACTTTACAAGAAGAAATGATTGAGCATCTTAAAGATTTATTTCGTAATATACAACTAGGAGGTAAGATACCATCCTCATGGAAAACAGCTTTTGTTTCATTGATTCCGAAAGAAGAATCAGGTCCTAAGAAACCAGAAAATTATAGACCAATATCTTTATTAAATACAGACTATAAAATCTTTGCAAAAGTACTAGCCAACGGATTGATGCCAGTTATTCAAAAGATAATTCATCATGACCAAGCAGGATTTATTGAAGGCAGATATATGAAGGAGAATGTTAGGCAAGTTATAGACTTAATGGACTATCTAGATAAGAATAAACAGATCTCTGCAGTGCTGGTTTTTTTGGATGCGGAAAAAGCCTTTGATCGAGTGAATTGGAACTTTATAATTAAGACTTTGGAAAAAATGGATTTGGGGGAGCGGTTTATACAAGCGATTGGTGCAATCTATCAAGAACAATATGCACAACTTATTATTAATGGATGTTTAACATCGAATTTCAACATACAAAAAGGCACCAGACAAGGCTGTCCATTATCCCCGCTATTATTTATTCTAACTTTAGAAGTCTTACTTAACGCAATACGGGATTCGAACTCCTTGACTGGAATAGCTATAAGGCAAGAGGACTACAGAACTAAGGCATTTGCAGATGATCTGGTTGTTACCCTATCACAACCTATGAATTCAATAATCCAGATGAAAAATATCATAGAAGATTATGGCATGGTATCTGGTTTTAGGCTGAATCAGAAGAAAACTAAAATGATTGTCAAAAATCTGACAGAGAGCAAAAAAAAGGAACTGGAAAGAATGGCAGGTTTTGAGATTGTTTCAAAGGTCAAATATTTAGGAGTACAAATCACAGACTCCAATGCTAAACTGTTTCAAAATAACTATGAGGTTCTGTGGCAAAAGATACAAAAAGACATGCAAAACTGGAAGAAACTGCAGTTATCACTGCTTGGAAGAATATCAGCAGTAAAGATGAATGTTTTACCTAGACTTATCTTTTTATTTCAAATGATACCGGTGCTTAAATCAGACAAACCATTGCTAGAATGGCAAAAAGGATTGAATAAATTCATTTGGAATGATAAAAAACCAAGAGTTAAACTGAAAATAATGCAAGATATTCGTGAGAGAGGTGGTCTAAAACTCCCAAACCTTCGACTATATTATGAAGCAACTGCATTGATACAATTAAGTGATTGGTTTGGGAAAACTAAGACTGATTTGTTGAATATAGAAAGTCATGACCTGGTTTGGGGTTGGCATGCATACCTATTTTATGATAATAAAGTGGACAAAGTGTTCAATAGTCATCCACTCAGAAATGCTTTGTTGAGAGTCTGGAGAAGGCACCGAATTAATTGGGATTATAAGATTCCGTTTTGGCTAGATCTTGCTGATACCATGTGGAATACAAATATTAAGTCACTCGGGGGTTTCTTATATAAAGAGTTACTTTACTTTGAAGAGGGCAGGTGGCGATTGAAGACTTTGGATATGCTGTTGGAAGAAGGGAAATCGTTGACTTGGTTGCAGTACAATCAATTACAGATGAGATGGAAAGAAGATCAACAAACTGGTTTAATGGAATATGAAGTAGAATTGGTTGAACAGATAAAGTGGACAGGTCCAATGCATATTAAGAGAGTTTATAATGTTCTGTTAGAAAGGGATTCAGAAAATGAGCTAGTTAAAGATTGTATGATTAAATGGGCACAAAATTTCTCTCAACCAGTTATGATGGAAACATGGGAAAAAATATGGGTTCAGAATGTTAAATTTACACAGTCACAAAATTTACGAGAAAATTTTTATAAAATGTTTTATAGATGGTATTTAGACCCCAAGAAATTGTCTTGCATGTACCCTAATGTGCAGCCAAAATGTTGGAGATGTGATTGTTTAGATGCTACATATTATCACATCTGGTGGACTTGCAGGAAAGTGAGGGCTTTTTGGATAAAAATTTGGTGGGTTATGCAAAATGTTTTAAAGAAAAAAATACAATTTTCTCCGCAATTTTTTCTATTGGGTATAGTTAAAGACTTTACACTGGGTGAAATTAAATTGATTTTGTATATGGTGACAGCAGCTAGGTTGTTGATTGCCCAACATTGGAAGAGTGATGTTTTACCGACTGTTGACCAATGGACCCAGAAGATGGCTGGATTTGCAGAAATGGCAAAGGTTTCAGCTTTTTAAAAAGACCAGACGCATGAGAAGTATATACAGGAATGGAAATTATGGATTGAGTATGTACAGAATAAGTATCAGACTAGAAAATATTATATCGCTTTTAGCTGAGATGATTATGTTAGTTTGTTAGTAAATATAGAAAAAAGATTTGGAAGATTGAATAACATATATATTGTTTGGGAATATTAATATTGCATATAATGGAAGTCAAGGGGGGGAGGGAAGAGGGAGGAGGGGGAGTTAGGGTGGGGATGGGATGGAATTATATATTGTTTTTATATGTATCTTATAATGTTGGGTTAGGGAGGGGGGGGAAAGGGGGAAAATTTGTATTGGTAAAACTTTTTCAATTAAAAAAAAAAGAAAATGGATGCCAAATGCGAATTTTCAGTGTGAAGCGTATCAATTACAACATTTCATCTCATTAAATAAAGAAATACACAAGTCTCTCAGTGCTCAATGTTTTCCATTGGAAAATAGTTGTACAAGTCCAGTATGATTTCCAAGCCTCCAGATATAAAGATTCCCCCCCCAACTAAAAATCCAAATAAGATTTTTTGAGATCAATCTTTGGGGGTATCATCTTCTGTACCCAAGGCAGTCCCCCATTTAGAGCTTGACCAAGTGTCCCTGGGACAGACATCTGATTAACCAGATGTTAATCAGAGCCTTGGATAGTACAGTAGTCTAAAGCACCCTGTTATAACCACCAGCTGCCTGCAATTATTGCAGGCTCGAATCTCACCAAGGTTCAAGGTTGACTCAGCCTTCCATCCTTTCTAAGGTAGGTAAATTGAGGACCCAGTTTGTGGGGGCAATAAACTGACTTT
>WNWU01000112.1:1782569-1804859 GCA_012654045.1 Ptyas mucosa | reverse complement strand
GTAAGCCGCCCTGAGTCTCCGGAGAAGGGCGGCATATAAATCAAATTAAAAATAAAATAAAAATAAAAAAATAAAATAAAATATGGGTTCTAATTCCAACAACAAAATAGAGAAGGGAAAATACAGCAATAAAATATATATGTGGTAAATACAAAGAATTAGAATTCAGATAAATACGTCATCTTTACAGACTACTTCATTCTGTTTGATATAATGGGTTCTTAGCAGGGGTGAAATGCTCCCGATTTGGACCGGATCGCCCGATCTGGTAGCGATGGAGGCGGGTAGTTCGGAGAACTGGTAGCAAAAATCCCTACCACAGCCCCCCCCTCCCCATGCCCAGCTGAGCCGTGCAATCATCAGAGGCTTTTTAAAAATATTTTTTAAAAGCATTTTTTCTTAGGCCGAAAAAATGCTTTTAAAAGTTAAAAAAAAAAGGCTTTGATGATCCCTTCTGAGTTGCCTAAGCAGCAGAGGCTTTTTTTCTTTTAAAAGCCTTTGACGATCCTAGCTGTGTTGCCTGATCAGCAGAGGCTTTTAAAAGAAAAAAAGCCTCTGCCAATCAGGCAACACAGCTAGGATCGTCAGAGGCTTTTGAAAGCATTTTTTAACAACCTCTTCGCCGAAGAGGTTGTAAAAAAATGGTTTTAAAGGTTTTTTTAAAAAATTGGCCACGCCCACCCAATCACATTACCCCCCAAGCCATGCCCACAGAACCAGTAGTAACAAATTTTAGATTTCACCACTGGTTCTTAGCTCAGCTACTCTATCTTAACTATAAACTTAGCAGCTCTGCTAATAATGTATACATTACAGCCCAGGAGGACATAAGACAATCTGCGATTCAGATCCAGTGGGCTATTCTTTCAAGCAGGGATGTTAAATGTCTACAACTAAGAGAAGCACACAGTTGGCAGTCAAGAAAACATGAACACTATTTTTGAAAGCTGGAGCACCACATATACATATCTTTTCATGATATGGTAGGTGATGGTAACACATATATGAATCCAACAACCCAAAGCTTGCTCTAGTATAAGCCTTTCCTAAGAATTTTATCAAACTCATTGAAAAGATATTTTTCAAATTGGATAAGAGTTTTGTTCTTAGTCAACCAACTTAAAGATCTACATTTTGCCAACAGTTCCACCTCAGTTTGGGCATTGATATCTAGGTCTCTGTTTAAAAAACTTCCCTTGCCTGGGAGGCCGTTGAGAGTAAATACTGGGTGGAAAACTCATGCTGTGAAATAACTTTAGTAAATGAATGCAGCTGGAATATGGAAGAATAAAAGAATATGATGTGGATATACCTCTCCAATAAAAGTTTCCAGCCAGCAAACTGCTTAAATTGTCAGGGTTCCAAGTAACAGCCCAGATGAAATCAAAACTCCAAGACCAGAGGCTTCCTCAAAGTATAGATTTATTAGGCATGCCATATTGGCACAGCTGGTGAAAACCCGACTCTGAAGATCCCTGGGTTTTCCTCATCCAATTCAAAGTCCAAAGTTCTTTCTCCCATTACACACAACCATCACGTGCCCTAATCAGGTCACAGTCCCAAACCCGGATGACTCCCATCCACGCCCCTTCAGGTGCTGGTGAGAATGTCCTTGGCTCCCAGGAGAAAGAATATTATTTTGGCTACATATTTCCCCAGCTATCTCTACTCCCCCTCCCTTTCCCACAGCTCTATCCAGCTTCGTTGTGGCAACCCTGAAGACATTCTAAGATGGCTCCAGGGTTGACATAAATATTTTGGAAGTTCTGCAGCTACACAGAGCATGTCCATTTCAATGTCTTACTGTCTGCCATAGAATATGGAAAATACTGAAAGACATTGACCATGCTGACCATATACATTCATGTCAAGAGGATGTTGCGAAGTAATTTAACTATGTTTCCTAGTTCATTAAACAAGGGCATTCGTAATTGTTATATCACACCTGTATTATGACATTTCCTAGGTAGATTGAATGCTTTTTATATTTCATGGTCACTGGCAAGCTAAATACAACATAAGTATGTGGAGTTGCTTTTGGTGAGGTGGGCAGCTATATAAATTTGATAAGAGAGAGAGGGGGGGGGGAGAGAGAGAGAGATGATAGATAAAGCCAAATTTGTGCCACTCTCAAGATTATTAGATGATAACCTCAACAGTGTTATTTTAATAAATAATTACATAGCAATTAGATAATTAGATAGCAATAATTAGATAGCAACAAAGGCTATGCCATCTGATGTTTCCTCAGGTTTTTGCAGTCCAAATGCACTAGCCCTAGTAAGCCTCTTCTTTGTTTCCGCTTACATCCTTTAGTTGCTTTTTCTTCTGAATGTAGCAATCACAGTTTTGGGATGCCTTCAGGAAATACCATCTGAGTGCAATCAGCCATTTCTCTGTTGAAAATTCTGCAACCTCCTACCTACTTGGATGGATGGCTATTCCATTTGTGTATTGCTGAGTGGAGGATTTACAGATGAAATGGGTGAATTTTGGTTTGGAAGGGCAGTTCTGGAGATATTCTTAATGAGAACGTTGATGCTATAATGTTCAATAATTTGTTTTTTTCTTTCTTTTTTTTAATAAAAAAGGTACATATTTATCCGTATCAAAGATATGTGAAGTCTTTATTCCCTGCATTGGTAAGACTGCACCTGGAACACTGTATATGATTCTGGGCACCACATTTTCACAAAGACATTGATGGGATTGAGCAGGTTCAGAAGGCAATAAAGACAACACCAGCACTTGAGGACATACCATATGAGGACAAGCTTGAAAAAGCACCTTCAGTCTAAAAAAAAGAAAATGTAGGGGAGACGTGATACAGAATCAGTGTTCAGATACATATAAAGGGACCATGGAGAAGATGGTTAGGAATGATTTTCCACTGTCATAGAAACACGCACCAGAAATAATGGGCATTAGGTTTTATCTAAGTAGATTTTCCCCAGTAATTTTTCCCAGTTCCTTTCTTTAGCAGTCCCAGTTATTGGTGATACTGGATATCTTTAGCTAAGTTAGAAAATTAGTTTTCATTTTCATTTATTTAACATTATCAGCTTTCTTCGGGGGAAATGGAGGAAAATTCATTTGATCTGGGTTTATCCTCTTCACATCCCCTGTTCTTTTATGTAATCTGAAGCATCTACTGACATCTTTCAGATCCAGAATTTGACTTGCCATTAAAGGAAAACTCATAAATGTACCTCTGAGCTAATTCATAAGAAAACCGTACTCCATCATTAGCTTTATTAGAGAAAAACACCAATACACTTACATGAAGAAAATGTGTCTAAACTGAAGTTTATTAGAAGGTGCATGTACAATTTTGCAAAGTACCTTGAAAAGGATTGGTTGAAACATGGCGAAGATTGAAATGGACAGATTTTTTTTACTACCAGTTCTGTGGGTGTGGCTTTGTGGGTGTGGCAGGGGACAGATACTGTAAAATCTCATTCCCTCCCCACTCCGGGGGAAGGATATTGTAAAATCCCCATTTCCTCCCGATCAGCTGGGACTTGGGAGGCAGAGAATAGATGGGGGTGGGGCCAGTCAGAGGTGGTATTTACCGGTTCTCCGAACTACTCAAAATTTCCGCTACCAGTTCTCCAGAAATGGTCAGAACCTGTGAAACCCACCTCTAGTTCAGTGCCAATTGAGATAACTGTTTCTAAGGTGATGTGCTGATTTCAAATGAAGATTTGAATACAATGATGACCTTTTGTTGCATGGGCAAGGATGCCTGCTGCAGTCTTAGTATTATTATTATTATTTAATTAAACAAGATCACTATAATTAATATAGGCCAAAATATGCTGTTGACTTATGGCATCTACTTCTTGATTTATCCCTGCAGGCAGCAGTTTTCACAACCAAGGTTCAACCTTGGACCAGGGTAAATAAACATAGATTCAGTGGCTTCTGAGCAGGTTCAGAGTGTATTTCCTTCACAATTATTACAGAGAATTCTAGATAGTTTGGATGATTAGATTGAGAAATGGTTACAAGTCGTGGGTAATGGTTCTAGGTTACTGTCAGCCTTTGGTTGGTTTGTGTGTTCAAAGAACCCTGGGATCTGAACAGTCATTTCATCATTACCAAAGTGGCTCCATCCAACATTTCTAAGTACAATGTACTAGGCTATCCTATGTTATGCTTTGCTCAGTTGGTTGATTGGGCTGGCTTTTGTGTGTGTGTGTGTGTGTGTGTGTGTGTGTGTGTGTGTGTGTGTGAATATATAGCTACATTCCAGCAGGATAGTTGGGATTCCAAAGTACATGATTTCCTTCTCCTTCAATTTTTTTTTGGCCCATGATTTTTCAGGAAGGTAAAGGTTTTTTGCATACATAAAATTTTTTTGCGTTACAGGGTACATCATTCCATTTGCCAGCCAGATAGATCTCGGCGCAGTCTTCATTACTGCTGTGGTCATTGGGTTCACCTTCTGACCAATTCCTAAATAAGGAAGATAGTCAAATTAGTCTGAGAGAAATTCTGAAAGAGATGCCTTTCCTTTTCACCCATATCATCTTCTGCCTGCCAAGTGTAACCTAATGCAGAAGGTCTGTACTTTTCCAGTGATGGCTTTGGGTGAGTCATGTATATCAGTGGTGGGTTTCAAATTTTTTTACTACCGGTTCTGTGGGTGTGGCTTGGTGGGCATGGCAGGAGAAGGATACTGTAAAATCTCCATTCCCTCCCGATTCCAGGGGAAGATTACTGCAAAATCCCCATTTCTTCCTGATCAGCTGGGACTCGGGAGGCAGAGAATAGATGGGGGTGGGGCCAGTCAGAATTTTTACTACCAGTTCTCCGAACTACTCAAAACTTCCGCTACTAGTTCTCCAGAACTGGTCAGAACCTGCTGAAACCCACCTCTGATGTATATCCCACTGTTTTCCAGTATGAAACTTCAGGAAGCATCTGTAGGCCTTCAAAGCTCAGCAGGGGATCTGCCAGATTGGGACTGGTTTAATATTAACACAATATCTATCTGTAAACCATGCCCTTCATTTTATATCATTGTCTTCTCATCTATGGAGAAGACTGATTCCTCACCTGACTCTTGGACGCTATACAAGGACATGGAATTAGTGCTCTTCTGGATTTACAATTGCCAACAATACTAGCCATCATAATCAATATTGAGGTATATTAGGAATTATAATTCAGCAACGTCTGGAGGCCTATTACCAAAACTCCTAAAGTCTTTTTCACATGTAATCTCACCCTTGGCTGCCTCTTGGGGATTAAATGCAAATTACCTCATTAAAATGATTTGGGGTGGCCACTGTCTCCCACATTTGCCAGCTTCATAACTTTCTTCATTCTACTTCTTACTTGTGAATAAGTGTATCCCTAATGGTTGACATTATTGACTTCTTGTCAATCACCAAGGCTCAGTGGAAGTCCACTGCCAGTTAGCTGAGCCTCCATGTTCTCCTCGTTAACACTGCTTGTTCATCTTAGATGAGCTAGCAGTGAAAGGGAAGGTGGTTGACAATAATAGGTGCAATGAATGAGCAGCAAGGATAGTAGTGATGAATGAGTAGGTGAATTCCAGATTTTGTAGGATTTTTAGAACATCTCTGTGCTTATTCAGCTTCAAACTGAACATCTTCTTGAAAGAGGAGAACAAGGCAAGTGGAAGAAACTTCACTATGTTCTTTACTCTAGTTAGAAGGAATAGTTGAAAACATAGAGGAGAACTAGCAGCTATGGTTGCTTCTAGTGATCAATTGGGTCAACTAATCCTCTACACCAGTGAGGCCATCTTGTAGGAGTAACATTCGATTAGCCATTGTTAGATGACCAGCTTTTTCATCTCACTATCTTTTCAAGCCCAATGCATCGGAGTTGCTTCAGCTATTTTCAAACATTAGGAATCTATAAGCATGGGCATGGACTTGTAAATCTCTAGAATGCACATAGAACTTCCAACCATTCAGTATTTGCCCTTCCTGACTACTCTCCATTGCCTACCAAATGCTTACTGGTAGCATGCTGGCAATTCCGTATATGATCTCCTTTAACTTATGCCAAGCGCTGCTCTGATACGGTCTCAGGAAATAAGCAAGATAGCCAAGAGCACCGACTGCTTAAATTGCTCATAACAGCAAGTATTCAGTTATGAAGTCCTGTGACTAACAGGCTCATCTTGCATGAGTATATATGGATGTTGCCCTCATTTGGAAGATCTCATTGAACTGTCACTTCAAGTAGATCAACTATACATTGTTTTAAAGGGTGATTGCATTTTTTCTCCCAGTGGTTCCCTAATGTATTACTGATTGAAAGTATGCTTAAAAAAAAGAAATTCTACCTTGGTTCCTTGCTCCTGCCAGTTATTTGTCAATACTGTATTGGTCAATTTGGTATTTGAAAGTCACAAAAGTACCATAAGTAACAGTCAGATATTTTATAGGGATTTTATGGAAACGTTCTGTGCGGGTAAAGTTCACTCTTTATGCATGTGGGTGTTAAATGGAAGGTGTGAGGAAGAAAACAGGAAGATGGATTAAAAAATAATCAATGCAGCATAGAATTGTGTAATATGCAATGTCTAGTCACTACAAACAGAGCAATGGTGGAATTCAATTTTTTTTGCTACCGGTTCTGTGGGTGTGGCTTGGTGGCTTGGTGTGGTTTGGTGGGCATGGCAGGGGAAGGATATTGCAAAATCTCCATTCCCACCCCACTTCAGGGGAAGGACACTACAAAATCTCCATTCCCACCCCACTCCAGGGGAAGGACACTGCAAAATCCCCTTTCCCTTCCTCCTCTGGGGCCAGCCAGAGGTGGTATTTGCCTGAACTACACAAAATTTCCGCTAGCAGTTCTCCAGAACCTGTCAGAACCTGCTGAATAGCACCCCTGAAACAGAGACAATTCTTCTTTGTGCCTACAGGGACTTGGCCTCCTTGTTCTTCTAACTTTAGAAGAATGGAATATTTAGAATAGATTCTCTGCTATTCTCAATGCAGTTCTTTTCCTCCTGCCCAGTCCAATGGCAGCATTTTAAGACAGCAGGCTTTTGGACTTCTGTACTTCTGTTTCTGGCATCCACTATCACCATTCTCATATTTTTTGTGGGAGTTGCTCTGGATTGTAGTTTAATAATATTATGAAGGAACAGGTTTACTACTCCTGCCTCATAATAAAACAAGTGAACAAAGAATATGGAGAGGCTTGGCTAAGAAAGAATGTTTAAGATACCAACACAGTCTTATATTAGCCTTTTCTCCCAAACATTATGGAAGTTTAGGTTTTGTGGCAGAGTTCATGCCTGTTAATTTAGGGCAGTGTTTCTCAGCCTTAACCACTTTAAGAACTGTGGAATTCAACTCCCAGAATTCCCAGTCCAGCATTCTGGGTGGGGAATTCTAGGAGAGCCAGCATTTTGGCTGGGGAATTCTGGGAGTTGAAATCTCTACATCTTAAAGTGGTCAAGTTTGAGAAATACTGGTTTAGGGTGTTGAATACTTTTAATAGGAAAGGAGCTAGGGGAAACTTGTGTTTCTGCTTTTTCAGAATGGAAAATTCAGGAAATTTGTTAAGACTCCTGTCTAATGGTATGGTAGGATATGAAAAGTGCATTGCATAGGCTTGTCTTACTTGAAGCTGGTTCTGTAATCTGTGCTATCAACCCATTTCCATTGCCCTTCATCATTGTGATCACTGAGTCCAATCCAGTAGCGGTCACCCCTGGTTTGAGCCTGGACGAAATTCTAGAGTGCCAAAAGTTGGGGAAGGAAGAAGGAATCAAAGTTATAATAGCAGAAGCAACAACAACAGTGTTCCAAAATACTTAGATTGAATTCATCTGGAAGAACTCTTTTATCTGTATTCATAGTAATTAACTACAGTCATATATTACAAGGCCTTCCTAAAGGGCTTATTCCAAAAATATGACTTGGTTAATGCAATGACCATGACTCTGGTCCATCCTGTTACAGCTTTGATTATGAAATTGATTTGCCTCATGTGTAGCATTCAATAAGATCCTTTGACAAACATTATCTTCCAATTGCAGTTTTCTTGACTTTTTCTGCCATCATTTCTATGTTTCTTTCCCACATAAAAGGAACATGGAAGAAACCACTGCTCTTCCTTTTTTATTTTTTGTTTTAGGGAGGAGCCATTTCTCTGGAATATTCTAGTATAGCAGCCTTAATCATAGATGGTGCACTGAAATATAATAGTATACTTTGTGAAACAAAATGTAAGGGTCTATATCAGGGGTGTCAAACTCAATTTCATTGAGGGCTGTATCAGGGTTGTGTTTGACCTCGGCAGACTGGGGTGGGCATGGCCAGATCAGTGTCACTCCTGTCAGGGGTGCCTGTGGCGACCTGAGTTCTTTGGTTATATAGTGGTGGGCCAAGTCGCGGTTTCATGCTATTACTGGAAGGGGCAGGACTAGAATTCCAAGAAGTGTATATCTTTGAGGGAAAAGGCTTTGTTTGGATAGATTTTTTAATATATTTTTTTGTAAAGAAAACCTTCCAAATCATGCAGGTGATGTTGCTTTTTCGGTGACATGGCAAAATTCAGTGGCGCAATATCTAGATCCTGCAATTTGCTCTCCAAAAAGGAAAAAAAAAATCACCCAGCTTTAATGAATATGCTGATGTAATGAGGAATGCTTTGTACAGATCATCTTGCTTTATTCGAAAATGCACCAGAGGACATATCTAAGCATATTTTACCTGTGTAATGTATTCATTTTATTTTACCTGTGTAATCAACTCCTAGTTGCTTTTTTTTTTACCCTAGGGTAAATTGTCTTTCAAAAATCAAGGAGGAAAAAAAAGGCAGTAGATTGTCTTTCAAAAATCAAGGAGATAAAATGGCAGAACTTGTAACAGAGAAGTAGTGGTTGGGGAAATGTTCCCTCCAGGGGTGAAATTCAATTTTTTTCCCTACCGGTTCTGTGGGCATGGCTTGGTGGGTGTGGCAAGGGAGGGATACTGCAAAATCCCCATTCTCTCCCCACTTCTGGGGGAAAGATATTCCAAAATCTCCATTCCCACCCCACTCTGGGGCCAGCCAGAGGTGGTATTTGCTAGTTCTCCGAACTACTCAAAATTTCCGCTACCGGTTCTCTGAACTACTCAAAATTTCCGCTACCGGTTCTCCAGAACCTGTTAGAACCTGCTGACTTTCACCCCTGGTTCCCTCCCAACGTAGCTAGTCAGGAGTTTGTAGCAGCTTTTAAACCTACATCTTCTCCCAAACAAAAACCAGAATCCTTACCTGTTCATACTTATTGGTAATGACTATCAATTCTGACTTCTGTTCTTCACACTGACTCTTTGCTGTGTGCCAAATAACTTGTTGGATGGAGAAGAAGTAACATGCACCATCAAAATATTTCCATTCTCTGCTTTTGGCTCCACATGGATACACTGGCAAAGAAGAAAATAAAAGAACTTTTATAGCTTTGGTTGCCAGAGGTTTTGGTCTAGATGTCTGCTATATTGCACTGGCATTTTGGAAGAATGTAGTTTTTCTGCTGTAGAAAAGCAGGAAAACTAAGTCTGTTGTAGGATATGATCAGCTGGGAACTGGAAGGCTACTTCAGCTGTGCGCCAAGTACAGCATGAGTGAATTAAGTGTTTCCCTCTGGAAGAACTCAAAGGAATAAATTTAAGTCTCAGTAAATTATTTAGTACATTGAAAAGAGGAAGAGACCATGTTAGAATTTAGAAGAGAGGGAAACAGAATTGCTTTAGAGATGTCTGGACCACAAGTTTAGTGGAAATAAACTATGGCCCTATGCAGGGAGTTGGATTAGAAGACCTCCAAAATCCCTTCCCTATCTAAGCGACACCTTACTGTGAAAAGCAGATTTTATGGTGGAGTCTGATCCTAGAGGCAGTGATTGTGTTTTTACTCAGGGGGACCCTTGTACAGAGGCTTAGAAGGCTTACTTTATTTGCCAAGTTTTCTGGGATCACATGGTATCCAAAGAAATTACTTGGTTAAAACTGAGGTGCCAGAGTACAATCCTGCATGGAAAATGCACTGTATTGATATTTATTCTCCTAAAGGGCTCCATTGGGGGCTCTGTTGGGATCTGCTTTAATTAATAAACCCCCACACCCAACAATTAGGGCCTGCAGCAGCCCCTGCACTTCTTGAAAATTACTTACTGCTCTCTAGCTGTTGCTGCCATTTGCTGCTTCCTGTAGGAATAGAAATGTACACAGTAATGTTACTAGTTGAGGAGTAATAAAAATACCATATTCAAAGGGATCCTAAGCACTCTGAAAAAAAAACTAGACCTGGAGTTAGTTTTGTAAGAACTTTTGAATTCTACACCATATGTCTCAACCCTCAAAGGAAAGAATCCTTCACAAGTTACAGTTGCTCTCTCTCCTTCTCTCCTCCTCCATTAATATATTTGTGCTTTGATAAGCTCATGCCTTTCAGGGCATGTCCTGTGAGCACCATGGTGAGTTGATGTCCGGGTGGGCTTCAAAAATTTTAGCAAGGGGTTCTCTGCCTGGTTGCTGGGTGGGCATGGTCATGTTGGGCGTGGCCTAGTCAGCCTCCTGCACCACGGCGGGTGGGGGGTTTGCCCTCCCCGGGCTCTGGAGGCTTTCTTCGAGCCTCTGGGAGGGCAAAAACGGCCTTCCCAGGCTCTGGAGGCCCTCTGGACTCTGGCCCCCTGAACTTCTGGTAGGCCCATTTTTCACCCTCCTCGAGCCTCCGTGCGTGCCCCCTAGACTTACCCACATGCAAAACAGGCCATGTGGGGACTCCTGGGACAGACGGGGTGGGCAGGCCAGCCAGGAGTAGGATTTGGGGGTTCTCTGAACTGCCCAGAATCTTAGCTAGAGGTTCTCCCAAACCCCTGCGAACCCCCAGCATCCCACCCCTGAGCTGATGTCTTGCTGGCTTTTGTTGGCTAGCAGATTTTGTGAGGGGAATCGTGACTGGATGCTGAATCTGAGTTGGTGTTAATTTCTCCAAAACAAAGGTGAGATTTACAACTCTGGATGGCCATTCCTCATAAGTAGACCATGGAAACTGTCATTCTTATGATTGGCGTATGAGTGGAATGTCTGGAGTTGGGATTACATCAAGATCACATTTGCAAAGCAGCCTATATGGACTTTAAGCTTGACTGATTCTTACATATGTTTCATCACTTTTGGAGATTTTTAAAAATGTTTTGTATATTGGAGAGATTAAGACCCTTCAGACTGCAAGCACTATATTCATAACTATATTGATTTTTTTTTGAACTATGCAACAAAAGGATGCTTAGTATAGGGATTTTGGAAACTTAACAATGGATTAAAGGACAAGAGGGATTTGAAATTATAATTTTCAATTATTTAGAAGATCTTTTCTCATTTGAGAAAATGGAGACTGGTTTTTTTTGGGTGGGGGTTAATGGTAAGGAGACCTTGAAGGCTGGACAGTAATAAAGCATAAATCCTTAGTACATATTTCTCAATACCATTTAGGCAAGCTTTTGGACAGAATGGAACAAATATTTGCTAAAACAGAGCGTGTTCTAATAAAGTTGTAAAACAAGAAGGAGCTGCAATGGATGTCTATGAAATTAATTTGAAAGGATATTTAAATATAATTCAAATGGATCTGATTGATGACATTCCCTAAATTACATGAACAGATATTAAATTAGGAAACTAATTTGGATATTTTTTCCCCCTTCTGATTATACAACAGAACTCTGTTAAGATTTGAAAAGACCTTTTATTTTTAGAAGCGTCAAACAAAAGGATAGATTTTACTCATTAATACAAAAGAATTCTGTTGTGCTTCTGAAGGATTTTCACTTTGAAACACAGATGATCAGCAATTACTACTGGGACTTTTTTTTAAAAAAAGTTAAAGAATCATTTTACAAATTCAAGGAAGGTTTATAAGATTGGCTTGTTCGACCAGAGTTAAAAGTAGAAAATAATGATATCTGGTTACTCTTTCTGGACCTTTGCTTACAAAGATTGATTGCCGTAGTATTTGGACTTTGTTTTGTTTACTTAAGAGGTGAGCCATGGGAAGGAGAGAGATTATGCTTTATTTAGAAAGGGTGATAAAATTTATAAAATTGATTTTAACCTGGTGGGGATGAAGAGGGGAGTTTCTCCCCCCTTTCCCCCCTCCCCCCTTTTTTACTTGTATGTTTTTTTGTAATTTATAGAAACATCATCTGTGGGAGACATGGATACATATAAAATATATACAGATGCATGAGTGGTTTTGTGGGCTAATTTACAAGTGCTTACAATTTACAAGTGCATTTAGTACAATCGTAACTTTCTGTTGGGCAGAATATACTTTAAATAATGGGTAGGAAAGTGGAATTGTTTTACAATTCTGCAACAGAAGCTGTGGTTCAAGGGTGCTGATTAGATCAGGGCAGTGGTGGGATTCAAGTAATTTAACAATTGGTTCTCTGCCCTAATGATTTCTTCCAACAACCACTTTGCCAAACTGCTCAAAAAGTTAACAACCGGTTCTCCTGAAGTGGCGTGAACTGGCTGAATCCCACCACTGGATCAGGGGTCTTCAACCTTGGCAACTTTAAGCCTGGAGGACTTCAACTCCCAGAATTCCCCAGTCAGCTTGCTGGGAGTTGAAGTCTGGGAGTTGCAGTCCTCCAGGCTTAAAGTTGCCAAGATTGGAGACCCCTGGATTAGATGGCCTTCTATGATATTTCAGTGCAATTAATCTACTTCTGAAGTTCTTAAATTCTCTTTGTCCTCCTTCCTTGGCTTAATTTATGTGTAATTTTAATCATGATTTGCTTTGCCTAATTGTGGTTTTATTGACAATGGTTCCTATATTGCATTATATTTTCCAATGAGTCACAATTTAAAATAATATGATTTTGCTGTGGCAAGACGTAGTATAACATGCACACACAGAGATCTATCTATCTAATCTATCTATCATCTATCTATCTATCTATCTATCTATCTATCTATCTATCTATCTATCTATCTATCATCTACATCTTATTTGCCACAATATGGAAAAAACAGAAATTGTAGACATAGGTTGGGCCTTGCAGGTTTGGTACAACTGTTCTAGTATTTATTTATTTATTTATTTATTTATTTATTTATTTATTTATTTATTTATTTATTTACTAACTACTTACTTACTTACTATATGGCAACTCTTCTAGGAATTAATTATTAGATCAAACCTCAATGTATTAAATGAACTATCCAGAACCAAATGAACCTCAACTCATTATGAACTTTTCAGCTTGCCTCCGGCCTTTAGAGAAAAGCAGCTGGAATGTACTTGACTCAGGTCCAAATAATGTACTTACAGTACATGATTGGACTTTTGCATGTGGAGATGGAATGTTTAATAAGGAATACATAATGATATAGCTGAAGGGCAGAATGAGAAGAAGCCTCAAAGAGCCATTTCTTTCAATCCATTTCTTTCAATCCATTTCTTTCAATCCATTTCTTTCAATTTTTAATTCTGTCAATCCATTTTGTAAAAGGATGATTTCCTTTTGATTTCACCCTTGATCAAATAAATCCATCTGCAGACTAATTCTTTGCATTGCATTTTATTCTGGCCAGGAAATAAAATATCTACAACAATTGATTTATAAGTCTCTTGTCTGAACACAGAATTTTGGCTTATTTCTGGCTTGTTTTTCTTCCCATTGAAGGTATTGGCAGAAGAAATGAAAGCAAAACTGTAAAAAACTAAATCAGCCCCATTATTTTACTTACCTGCATGACTGTTCTCTGTTCAGCAAACCATGATTTGAGAAACTTAATCTCAAAGACAGTGCTGGATTATAACATATGGCAATTAGCTGTAAAATTGACACTTATATTTTGTCTCCTGATGCACATGGCTCTATATTGTACCAAGTCAGCTGGAAATTAATGTATGTTTTGTGGATTCAGTAACTTGCTCTTTCTAGAATACTAAGAATTTGAGAGAGTTTTAAAGCCACTTTCTACAACATTTGGTCCTGAAGCCCACACAGTATGTCAGAAATCAAAATAGTTGATTTACCTTGGGATGCCACAAGCCCAAACAATACAATGATCAGCAGGTAAGAAATAGCCAGAAGCACATAAATTATAGAAGATGTCCATTTCCATTGTGGGATATATCTGCCTTTGGGGAGGGGAGGGAGGGGGAGAGAGAAAGAGAGGGATAGGGAGGGAGGGAGAGAGGGGGAGAGGGAGGGAGGGGCGGAGAGAAAAAAATGTTAGAATCTAGTATGAAAATTATTTCCAGTATTTGTGCTTTCAAAATTCCTTATGTAATAAAAACATTGGATAGACAATGCTCTACTATAGTGTTCTAATAATATTTCTAATTTCTAATGTTAGGAATGTGTGCATACCTAACTATGTGGTCTTGCTGTATTTCCCATAGTAATAAGAACAAATAATACAGTTTTCTATATAAGCAGATTGCTATGAAACATAAAGAACCTAGCAATAATGAAAGAAAACATCAGTATTTATTTTGAGTTCTTTTTTCCTTTAGCTCTGTGCTGAGCAGTGATGCCACCAGAGTAATATTTTCTGGCTGAAAAGTTTGACTCATGGGGAATTATATTACTAATCTTAAAATACAGGGCATATGTTATAATTTTATAATTTTTCTCCGGCTCAGAAAGTTAATCCAAATTAGAGTCAGGTTTATGCTCCTTGCTACAAATGAATAAAATAAGGAGGTAACATGTCAAAAATATAATGGATGCCATATTTTAATCACCTATTCTATGTCTAAAAATGTATTGAAATCATAGGCATAGAATGATGTATTATAGACAGAATAATTCTGTTTCACCACTGCTTGCTTATCTTTTAAATTGAAATTCACGATTTGTTAAAATTTTGTGGATATTAAAGACCTTCAAAGCCATGAACTTAATCTGGTAGCTAATGAGTTTTACCTTCTTCAGATTTAAGAAATTTTAAATTTAAAACATTTAAAAGAATTTAAAATAATATGCCGTTGGAAAAAAGGGGAGGGGAAGAGGATGTTGATGTAAAAATATTCTAAATGGATTGGGAGACCAGAGAGATTTGAAAATTGATTATATTTTTACTGTAAGATTTGAAAAACAAGTATATAATTAAATAATATACTGATGGGAAATGACTGAAAGGAAACCAAACCCATATTAGGAACTGAGGCTTGATTAAGGGTTGCGACTGGACAGTACAGGGAACTAAAGGACCAGGCAAAAAAAGAGGTAGAATGACTAAACTGGCTATAACTTTTTCTTATCTTAAGGAGATTTTTTTAAAAATATGGACTGAAATATTAATACCTAATAATATTTCATTTCAGTGGATAAACTTTTAGAAGTTGACGAGAAAAACGTTAAGAAACTTTTACGTGATAGAGGACAACAAAATTGAGATTACTAAAATGGGAGTGCAAAAGACAAATGAAGAAAAGGACTTGGATGTGGAACAGGTGCGGCAAGAAATCCTGGATGATACCCCTTTATAGGATTTACAAAGAAGCCGGGTAAAAACTTTGAAGATTTCTTTTAAATGCCAACAAGTGATGAAAGACCAAATCCTGCGATGCCATAAGAATGATTTAAAGGTTAAGATTGCGCAGAGCAAAAAAGGAATAGAAAGTTCGACTATTTGATAAGGGATGAAATATTTGTTTGATATTTCTGGTAACTCCTAAAGGACTTTTTGCTGAACTAGGATTGAAAAGATGATTTCTGGAAGGCATATAGATAAAAGTAGGCAATGGGAAGGAGAGGGTTTTTTTTTTAATTTGTAACTTTGAAAGATGGGGGGGGAAAGTTAGTATAATAGCTTATGCATTTTTATGGTCTTTTTCTTTTCTACTTCTACTTCTTTTCTTTTTTCCCCTGCATCTTCTGAACTTTTCTTTTTTCTAGTTTAGTTTGCATTAGTTGTTGCTGTGTTTATTGAAAGCTTCAATGCAATTATTAACAAAAATGTAATTTCAAAGTTAATGAATTTACAATAAAAGAATTAGAGAAATAGACTATTCCAGAGCCTTTTAATCTGGGAAAAGAAAGATATTTTGAGATTAAAGAGACTGCGCTTGTATCCCAGCTAAGAGTAAGACACCCCTGTGAGCTGAAAGCAAGCAACAGGGAATGGCTTGATCCAGCTAGGAGAAACTATTTTTTTCAGTCTTGCCATTCTGAAAAATCACCCAGAAATAATTGAGGATAAAGCCACCACAGAATTGGGGGAGGCTAACCCTAACATTTAGGTCACCCCAAATGATCCTGGAACTGTTTCAGTTAAAGCAAGCCCTCTCTAATTCTAGTGTTAACTTGAGTTTTATGATAAATATAACATCGTAGCTCCTCTTAACCCAGGCAAGCACAGTTAATAAGGAGCTGTTATGGCTCTGCAACCAAACAAGACAGATACAGACTTCAACGGATAATTAGAACTGCAGAAAAAACAATTACTACCAACCTGCCTTCCATTGAGGACCTGTATACTGCATGAGTCAAAAAGAGGGCTGTGAAAATATCTACAGACCCCTCACATCCTGGACATAAATTGTTTCAACTTCTACCCTCAAAGCAACACTATAGGGCATTGCACACCAGAGCAACTAGACACAAGGACTGAATGCCATCACTCTGCTAAACAACTAATTCCCACAACACTGTTGAACTATTTACTAAGACTATTACTATTATTCTTCTCATCCTTCCTATCACCTATCTCCTTTCTACTTCTGATTATAATCTTGTTGCTTGTATCTTTACAATTTATATTGTTCTATTTGTTTCCTAGTATGATTTGATTGCTTATTAGTAACTTATAACTATCACTAAGTGTTGTATCTTATGATTCTTGCTGAATGTATCTTTTCCCCTCTCTCTTTTTTCTTTTTTCCCTCTTTTATGTACTCTGAGAGCATATGCACCAAAGACAAATTCCTTGTGTGTCCAATCACACTTGACCAATAAAGAATTCTATTCTATTCTATCTATTCTATTCTTATGCTAAACAAATTCTTAATCTTTCCCCAACCATTAAAGTGAATCAATAATAAGTATTTACCAATTATTTTTGCTGGCATGTGCGTTCTGATTTCTGTTAAATATTCCTGATCTCTCACTTGCTGTTCGCAGTCATTGGTGGAATTCATTGTGCAATGAGTTTATGGTTGCAGTGGGTTTTTATAGGTTGAATTGAGGAACTTAAATATAATATATAAGCTCCCCCTTTTTCATTGCTGCTTCTTAGAAATGTCAAAAGGAAATTTGCTTGGAATTGGGCTCTTACTGGGTGGGTCCTGTCAAGGAGCCTGAAGCACAATCTTGAGATGTTTGTTGGGAAGAGTTTGGTTCTCTAACTTATAAGGAAGTAGAGAATGATCTTTGAACTGCAAACCTGGTCACCTCTTTATTAGATCTATGCCTCTTCTATCTTAATAAGCCATGTGGGAGATGGTTTAGATTAAGTCCATGCTTGATGTTAGCTTTCTTGAGGGAAGAGGTGATTCTACTGGCCTTAAAAGAGTGGTATGACCCTCCTCAGGAGGGCATCACCAGGTTTTACAGTCCTGCACAATTTCTATCTAATTTCCAACTTTCCCTTAGATAATTTTATGTTAATTTCAATGTATCTCATGTGGACATATATTGTTCGTCCTTATTTTATTTTTCTGGTTTTAATGTTAATGTCACTCAGAGAATGGGGAGAGTTGAACAGCCTTCTAAATTTGATAAATAAATATATAAAGCCACATCATATACTAAAGGCTTTAGGATTTAAATTTCATCAGAAAAAACCTTTAATCTTTTTTTAGGCCTTGCATTTAATCATGAAGTACTCATGCCCTACTAATACATTTTTTCCCTACTCCCATGATGTTGTCCTTACTTTGCCCCTAGGCAATGACTGATTGACTGATTATGTGCCATCAAGTTGGTGTCAATTTATAGCTTATAGAACTTATAGAAAATAAGCTTAATGGATCATCAAACAAATCAACCCAAAGTTCTCACATGAGGCACAAAGGATCAGACTCAAATTATGCTACTTTGATGAAGGTTCTAATGCTGGGAAAGGTGGAAGAAAGAGAAGAAGACAACCAGCAGCAAGATGGATGGATTCACTTTCAGTGGCAATGAATGCATTGTTGAGAGACTTAAAAGAACAGGTTAGTGATGATTGCTGGGAGTCAAAAATGACTTGATGGCATATAATCAGTCAAATCTCCCCCATCACAGGTAATTACTTTAGCAATTCCTTTTCCCTCTCCTCATATATATTTCATATAATTTGTAAGGGGCACAAAAAGCAACATAGAGAAATCCAGGCAACTCTCATATTTGAACAAAGCAGTTAAAAGACAAGTGGTAGTAGATGCAAGCATTTCATATTGACTCGTCAGTACCAAACTTACAATAACATGGTTAAAAATCAACATAGAGCATAAAGTCCAGTGAGAGCATTAATTAGACATATAACATGTGTGAACACCAAACATTACGCCCACAGAAGGCACAGGTTGACATACAGTTGTTTCAGCACATACAAGAGAGGCAAGTATGCAGAAACAACTGTATGTCAACCTGCGCCTTTCATGGGCGGAAGGTTTGTCATTGGTTGCTGTTCACACATGTTATATGTCTAATTAATGCTCTCACTGGACTTTATGCTCTATGTTGAGTTTTGTGCTCCAAAAGCCAATATGGGTTTGTCAAAAACAGATCATGCCAGACTACTCTTATTGCATTCTTTGACAAAGTGACAAACTTAGTGGACCAGAGGAATACTGTCGAAATAATTTACTTGGACTTCAGTAAGGCATTTGATAAAGTAGACCATAACCTACTACTAGATAAAGTAGAAAAATGGGGGTTAGATAGCATCACCACCAGATGGATTTGTAACTGGCTGACCAACCGCACTCAACATGTAGTCCTCAATGGAACTGCATCTACATGGAGGGAAGCATGCAATGGAGTACCCCAAGGCTCTGTTTTAGGCCCAGCACTCTTCAACATCTTCATTAATGACTTGGACAAGGGGATAGATGGGGAACTCATCAAATTTGCAGATGACACCAAGCTGGCAGGAATAGCCAATACTCCAGAAGATAGCCTTAAGATACAGAAGGATCTTGACAGACTTGAACATTTGGCGCTATCTAACAAAATGAAATTCAATGGTGAAATAAGTAAGGTTCTACATTTAGGCAAGAAAAACAAAATGCATGGGTACAGTATATGTGGTACCTTGCTCAATAGTAGTAACTGTGAGAGGGATCTTGAAGTCCTAGTGGACAACCATTTAAATAGGAGCCAGCAATGTGCAGCAGCTGCCAAAAAAGCCAATACAGTTCTAGGCTGCATAAACAGAGGGATAGAATCAAGATCACATGAAGTGTTAATATGACTTTATAATGCCTTGGTAAGGCCACACTTGGAATACTGCATTCAGTTTTGGTCGCCACGATGTAAAAAAGATGTTGAGACTCTAGGAAGAGTGCAGAGAAGAGCAACAAAGATGATTAGGGGACTGGAGGCTAAAACATATGAAAAACGGTTGCAGGAACTGGGTATGTCTAGTTTAATGAAAAGAAGGACTAGGGGAGACATGATAGCAGTGTTCCAATATCTTAGGGGCTGCCACAAAGAAGAAGGAGTCAAACTATTCTCCAAAGCACCTGAGGGTAGGACAAGAAGCAATGGGTAGAAACTAATCAAGGAGAGAAGCAACTTAGAACTAAGGAGAAATTTCCTGACAATTAGAACAATTAATCAGTGGAACATCTTGCCTCCAGAAGTTGTGAATGCTCCAACACAGGAAGTTTTTAAGAAGAGGTTGGATAACCATTTGTCTGAAGTGGTGTAGGGTTTCCTGCCTGGGCAGGGGGTTGGACTAGAAGACCTCCAAGGTCCCTTCCAACTCTGTTATTCTAAAACCTAAATTGCAAATAGCTGGCCCATGAAAAGAAAATCTTATTTTTGTATGGCTGCCCTACACAACCAAAGTGGCTTTTGGTGGCTTCACCAAACTTCAACATAAGTTGAAAATACAAAACTGTAATACATAAACTGATAAACAATAGTAAAATAATTAAATGGCAATCCAAACAGAAATAATACTCTTATCCAATTGGGGCTCCAACACATCATGGCCTGGGAAAAGACCAAGGTCCTGGCAGTTTTTCTAAAAGCAAAAGGCAGAATATTAACTCCCCCTTTTCCATGGACCTATTCTGGCATCTCCCTTCCTCCTTCAATCCTCTTGAAAGAAAGCTCAACCACGCACATCCCAAGCACTACAAAGATGTTGTCAGCATTCCAAGTAATGCACCCATAGAAGTCAGAACTCCGAAGCAGGCGAATTCCTCAAAGAACAGTTTTATTGGATACATCATATTGGCACAACTGGTAAAAGACGACTCTAAAAGTTCCCATGGCTTTCATCTAATTAAAAGTAAAAGTTTCCCTTTTCCCCCAGTCACTGGTCAAGCTGTCCAATCCAGTTGCTGGCAGGTTGCCAGGTTACTTGCTCCTCCTTTAGCCAGCCACCTGTGGGAATGTCCTTGGTTCCCACAAGAAAAATTTATTGTTTTGGCTACAAAATCCCATCTAACTATTTCTCCCCTTCAAAATGGCCTCAGCCAGGTTTACTTAGAGTTGACAGATGTCATATCAAGCTTGGTGTTTGCATTCCTAGTGATTGTAACTATTGCCCTAAAGATATCCAATGTTTATGCTTACTTCCTTAAAATTGTTGTGCCAACAAAGTGTTTTGTGTGCAAATGAAAAACTCAGCTGTGTTTTTAGGAAATGCGATACTATTCCATCAGCAGTTTTTCTAACTTGTGATTCTCCAGATACACAAGAGTGAAACTCCTGTTAACACTAGCAGTTACAGTTGAACTCAAGTGTAGATTGAGGAAGCCTATATTAAGCCAACAGTATTTCCAGCCATCTTGCAAGATGATGGTCAAGGGGTAAGAAACAAAAACAGTGTCTTGAAAGTTAAGCAGGAAAAAATCCTAAATGTTTATGGAAATTCTCAATCATTCAGGTCATGGTTATCCCAAAGGTGTTTTTTTCAAAAGGCAATTGGTTTTGTTTTGTTTTTTTCTCTGAAAATGTTTTGCTTCTCATCTGTTCTGAAGAAGCATCTTGGATGAGAAGCAAAATGTTTTTTACTTTAAAAAAAAGAAAAACCAAGAAAGTCCAGTTGCCTTTTGGGAAAAAAAAGCACCTTTGGGCCTAAGAAGATACTATTTATGATATTTGGATTCCTTAATCTTGATCTAGAACACTGTTTCCATGATGGACCTCTTGGCAAAAATGGACTGCAATCACTAGAAGAAACATAGATTTGGAAAGGGAAACCCTAAGCTTTTCAAGACAGTTTTAAACTGAATTTGGGAGAAGAGACAGAGAGACATAGACTTTAATAGTGATGGGCTTTGATCAGACTAAGTCAGCATAAAGACCAGTGTGGGTTGTCCCCAGTTCACACCGGTTCTATAGAATTGGTAGTAAAACCAGCAGGAGGCTCTGCCCACTGACCCTGACATCATCAAAACTGCTTCTGCGCTTGTGCGCTTGTGCGGGGTCCCGTTGCGAAAGGTAAGGTAAGTAGAAAGGTAAGGTAAGTAAAGGTAAGTAGAACCCATCCCTGATAAAGACAGATTGTAGGCATGATGGAATGGCAATTAGACCATCTCTGACTTCCAAGAGATATATTTTGAGGAAGCCAACTTTACAGTACAGGTAGTCCTAAGTCTTAATAACCATTTGTTGAGGATTTAAAGTTATAGTGGCACTGAAAAAAGTGACTTATAATAGTCCTTACGCTTACAACTGTTGCAACATCCCCACAGCCACAACCATCCCAGCCAGCTTCCAACCAACAAAGTCAATGGGGCAATCTGGATTCTCTTAATGATTCATGGTTCACATAACAACTGCAGTGCTTAATAGAAGTAGAAAAAAAGGCAATAAAATCAGGAGCATCTCATAACCACCTTGCTTAGCAATGGAAATTCGGGTCCCAATTGTGGTTATAAGTTGAGGACTACATTTCTCAGGACAATTAGATACGTCAATCAATTTATACTGTGATGCAAAATCTATAAGAGCATTGTCATCTCACAGTTATACACAATTTCAATTGGTCCAAATCCATTGAGAAACTTACAGATTCATCAGGATAGAATAGAATAGAATAGAATAGAATAGAATAGAATAGAATAGAACAGAACAGAACAGAACAGAACAGAACAGAACAGAACAGAACAGAACAGAACAGA
>WNWU01000112.1:1760891-1773872 GCA_012654045.1 Ptyas mucosa | reverse complement strand
CCCTCCCTCACCCACCCCACTCCCACTGTTCCCCCCACCCCCCCTGAACTTCCCAAGACTAGCACAGGGTATAACCTTTAACAAACCTAGAACTATAATAAACTAACAATAAATTGAACTACTATTAACCCTAGATCTTTAACTCCTCTCACCCACAAACAATATACATATAAACCACTGACAAATTATGCAAAATATTCATTCATAAGCTATTTGAAGTCTTTTAGTCCGATATTTACTTTGAATATAATCTATCCATCTTCTCCATTCTGTTATATATTTTTCATTCGAATAGTCTCTGAGATATGCAGAGATTTCCGCCATTTCCGCCAAATGCACCACTTTTAATGTCCATTCCTCCATGGTGGGTATTTCTTTCTTTCTTCCAATATTGTGCCACCAATAACCTAGCTGCTGTTATCAGATTTAAAATCAACTTTGTTTCTTTTTTCTTTTTTTAATTTTAAAAACAAAACTTTATTCATTCATAAAACCATTTAAAACATACAAATTTCTCTTAATCAAGAGACAAACTTACATATACAATACACACTTTTTAACTAATTTCCATTATATATATACATATATACATAAATGCCAACACACTGTGGCATATTTCATTTTCTATTTCTCTGACAGTGCTGTTTTTAATTATGTTGATTTCTTCTAAATTCCATCTCTACCCATTCCCCTTTCTCTGATTTATCCATTGATACCATCTATTCCATATTGTATAATATTTTGAGTCCTCCTTATCCTGTAATTCTAACGTTAGTTTGTCCATTTCTGCGCATGTGTAGATTTTTTGTATTAACTCCTGATCAGTTGGCATTCGATCTATTTTCCAAAATTGTGCTAATACTAATCTTGCCGCCGTAATTAAATGGAGTATTAAATATTTTATATCATTTCTAATATTCTTTTTAATCATGCCTAATAAAAAAATTTCTGGTTCTAATTCAATTTCGTAACCTGTTATTTCGATTATCCATGTTCTTATCTTATTCCAATATTTCTTAATTTCTGGGCAGAGCCACCAAGCGTGATAGTAAGTTCCTTGTGCTTTTTTACATTTCCAACATGTCGGGTTTATATTTGGGTACATTTTCGCTAATCTTGCAGGGGCCAGATGCCATCGGTACCACATCTTATAATGATTTTCTTTGTAGGCCACCGATTTTGTCATGCTGTAGTTGTTTTCCCATGCTCTTTCCCATTCTTCCAGCTGTATACTGTGGCCAATATTCCTTGCCCACGCTATCATCTGCCCTTTAACCAATTCTTCTGCCAAATCATATTCGAGTAGATATTTATATATTTTTGAAATTAATTTCCCTTCTTTAGATTCTAATAATTTGTCTAATCGATTTTGTTTTAAGTCTATTCCTCCCTCCTCCTGATCCTTCCTATATCTTGTTTTTATTTGTGAGTAGGGCCACCAGTCTATTACTATTCCTTGTTCTTTTAGTTCTTCCCTAGATTTTAATTTCCCCTGCGTATCCAGTATTTCTCTATATCTTAATATTTTTTGTTTTGATAATATATTGGGGTGAGTAATTGCTTCTATTGTTGATAACCAACCAGGAATTTTTATATAATGTTTATGTTGAATTTGTTGCCATGTATTAATTAAGGATTTTCTAATAGTATGGTTGTTGAAATGTTTATATATTTTATTTCCAGAATTCCAAATAAAAGCATGCCATCCCTTCATTAGATCATGTCCTTCCAGATTTAACAATCTTTGGTTCTCCAGGGTTATCCATTCCTTAATCCATAACAAGCTTGCTGCTTTATAATATTTTTGCCATGCCGGGAAACCAAATCCGCCTCTAATTCTGTCATCTCGTAATATGTTTAATTTTATTCTTGATTTTTTCCCTTCCCACACAAAATTTGTTGTTATTTTATCCAAATTATCAAAGAATTTTTTGTCTAATTTTATTGGTATCGTTTGGAATAAATAAAGGAGTCTTGGAAGTATATTTGATTTTATCACTGCTATCCTCCCCAGTAAGGATAGTCTTAATTTCCCCCATTTATCCAGATCCTCTTTTATTTTCTGGACTAAAGGTTCATAATTATCCTGTTTTATTGTTACTGTTCTAGCTGTCAGATTTATCCCTAAGTATTTGACTTTTTTGACTACCTGTAATCCTGAATCTTTTACTAATTTCTCTGCTTGTTTTGTTGTCATATTTTTTATTATCATATTCGTTTTTTCTTTGTTGATTTTTAGGCCTGCTACTTTTCCAAAAGTTTCAATTTCTTTTATTAATTTGGGGGTTGTTTCTATTGGATCTTCGATGAAGAATACAAGATCATCCGCAAAGGCTTGGATCTTGTAATCTTCTCTCTTAATCTTTAATCCTTGTATTTCTTTATTTGCCCTAATTCTAATTAACAAATTTTCCAACGTTAAAATAAAAAGTAGGGGCGATAGTGGGCATCCCTGCCTTACTCCTTTATTTATTCCAAAAAATTTCGTTGGGTCCCCGTTTACCAAGATACATGCTTTTTGGTCCTGGTATATTGATGTTATCATTTTTGTAAATTTCTCACCAAAATTCATATTTTTAATTTGTTGTTTCATAAATTGCCAGTTTACTTGGTCAAACGCTTTTTGTGCATCCAGAAAGATCAGGGCCACCTGTCTCTCTGGATGCATCTCGTAATATTCTAAAACATCCATTACCATCCTTAAATTATTTTTTATTTGTCTTGTGGGTAAAAAACCATTTTGATCCTGATGTATTTTGTTGTGTAATATTTTTTTCAACCTATTAGCAATTATACTCATAAAAATTTTGTAATCGGTGTTCAACAAAGAAATCGGTCTATAGTTTTTTATTAAGGTGGCATCTGCCCCCTCCTTCGGTATTAGAGAGATGTACGCTTCTTTCCATGTGTTTGGTAATTTTGCCTCCATCAGGGCTTCGTTATATACTTCTAATAGTATTCCATTTAATGATTCTCCAAATGTTTTATAGAACTCCGTTGGAAGACCATCGGTCCCCGGAGTTTTATTATTTTTCTGTCTTTTCAGTGCTTCTTTTAATTCACCTGCCGTAATCTCCCTGTCTAATAACTCTTTTTCTTCCTCCGTTAATGTTTGTACTCCCTTTCCTTTTAAGTAATGTTCAATTTCCTCCGTTGTTACTATATCCTTCTCATAAAGTTTTTGGTAATATTGGAGTATTATTTCCTTTTTCTTCTCTATACTTTGTTGGATCCTCCCCTCCTCATCTTGTAATTTCTGAATTATTCTTTTTTCTCTTTCCTTTCTCAGCCTGTATGCTAACCACCTCCCCGGTTTATTTGCGTGTTCGAAATAATTCTGCCTTATATATTTTAGAGTCATTACATATTGCCCTTGTTCTAATATATTTAACTTATGTTTTGCCGCTATCCATTTTACTCTTGTTTGTTCATCTCCTGGTTTTCTTTGCAATTTACTCTCCCAATTTTGAATTTCTTCTTGTAATTTGTTATGTTCTATTTCTCTCTCTTTTCTACGTTTTGCATTATATGCTATTGTAAGGCCTCTTACATATGCCTTAGTAGTGTCCCATAAGTTTTGTAGGGAGGTGTGTTGTTTCACATTCTCCTTATAAAATAGTTCTAGTTCCTTTTCCATATATTTCTTATATTCTTTTTCTTTTATTAACTGAGTATTCATTGTCCATCTATTTTTCTTTCTTTGATGCCCCTTCCACGTCATCATTAATGGGTTGTGATCCGCCCACTCATTTGGTAGAATTTCCACCACTTCTATTTCCCTCATTAATATGCTAGATACCCATGCCATGTCTAACCTAGACCAGGACTTGTGCGGGTTCGAGTAGTATGTAAATTGCTTAGTTTCAGGATTATGGAACCTCCAACTATCTATCATGTTTAACTCTTCCACCATATCTGTAAAAGTCCTGGGTAATACATTTTTCTTATTTTTATTTTGCTGGGTACATTTATAATCTTTTCTCACATCTAAAATGGCATTAAAATCTCCAATCAGACATACATTTTCCATTTTTTGATCTATAATTTTCTCATGCACTTTTCTATAGAATTCTAGTTGTTTACTGTTTGGTGCGTATATTACTACCAATAACATATTTTTGAAATCAAGTCTTAACTCTATCATCACTATTCTACCTTCAGAATCTATATATCTTATATCGCTATCTATTCCTTCCTTTATATATACCACTACTCCTCTTTTTTTTTCTTCTGCCAAAGATGAATATACTTTACCTAATTTCTTATTTTGTATATATTTTATGTCTTGTTTTCTTACGTGTACCTCCTGGAGGCACACTATATCCAATTTTTGTTTCAGAATTTTTTTGAAAATTTGGTGTCGTTTGGATGGTGAGTTGAGTCCATTTACATTCACTGACAAAATTTTTAATGTTCTTTCCATTTCTTACTGACTTTCCTGTTGTTGTTTCTTCTTTGTTTCTTCTTGTTCTTTTTTTTGGCCTCTTGTTTGCACTCCTCCTTCCTCCTGAATGTATCCTTCTTTTTCTTTTCCTCCTTGTGGTGGAGTTCTTTCACGTTCCCGTCTCTGCTTTCCTTTTATATTCCTTCCTCCTCCTTCTTTACTGTCACTTGTTTCCTCATTTCCTATCATTTGATCATATAATTCCCTCGCTTTGTCCTGCGAATCCACCTTTATTTTCCTTCCCTGCCACGTTACTAACATCCCTTCCGGTGTCGTCCATCTGAATGGTATAAATCTTCTATTTAGCAGCGTGGCCAGGAACCAGTACTCTTTCCGCAAGTCTCTTATTCTTTTAGGGATTTGTTTCAAAGTTGTTATTTCTTTATTCCTATAGTACATAGGTTCATCCTTCGTTATTTTATATACAATATCCCTCACCTTTCTTCTTACAAATCTTATATGTACCTCCCGAGGGAGTTTGTGTTGCCGGGCGTAGTTTGTGTGTACCCGGTACACTTCATCTAATTCATTTATTATTTCTTCCCTTTCTCTTTGAAGAGACTCTGCTATCATCTCTGCCATTATCATCGTCAGGTCTTCCTCCCTCTCTTCCACTACATTTTGGAAACGTAGGAAAAATGCTGCCTTTTCCATTTCCAATTGCGCTACTGTATTCTCGAGTTCCTTATTTAATCCCATCATTTTTGTATCCAATGCTTCCAACTTTCCTTCTGTCAATTCGGTCTTCTGTTCTATTTCTTTTATTCTTTGATCATTTTTTTGAATAATTTCTTGTATCAGATCCATTTTTTCATTGATCTTTTGAATGTCGTTCTTAACTTCTCTCTTTACCTCATCCATATCTTTTCTAGATTGTTCATGGTTTCTGGTCATGCATTCTTGTAGTTTGACCATTGTTTCTTGGATTGTTATTAATGTAGCTTGCATCGTTGGCATACCAGGGGTGCTTGATTGCTTTTCTGATGCAAACATTCCCTCCAATGTTTTCTGTGACACCGGGGAGGCCGATGTTCCTGCTAAAGTTGGTATTGTTTTCTTTCCCGTTTTCAACGTTGTTGTAGTAGTGCTTGTCATTTCTTTCAAAATTCTGTATTGTTCCTCCAATATTTTATCAACTTTTTCCCAAATCACCATCCAAAATTTTAAATTATCTTTTTCTCTTTTCTTTAAGTAAGTTTCCTTTGACCAATTAGTTATCTCTATAAAATCTTCATAAAAAATGTAACAGTACTATAAATTTAAGTATAATATAAATATTACAATATAATACTAATATGCGTTGATATAAATAAATATTATAGGTATAAATAGATATAAATATATATAGATATGTATAAATATGTAGTTTAAATAATCACAAACTTAATACTTAATGGTTAATAATTATAATACTTAATTTATCTAAAATCCCAAATAAAAAAATTTTGTTCAAATTTAATTAAATTTAATTACTTCCCAATGATTTCTTCTAAGTCACTATAATTATATAGTTCTCAAATATTCTAGCTTACTATATATTATTTTATATGCTACTTTATTATTGCTAAACAAGTATCGCTGTAATTCTTAATCAATTCTAATAAATATCAATCACAGTTATCTATATTTAAGTAAAAGAGGGCTTTATAAGAACAATATGTATCCAATGTTTTATGAGTTCTGTAAGTCTTGTTTGTTATATTTTCAACAAAGGGGAAAACCAACTTGCTTCTTTTTCACGTTGGGGTCTTTCCCTGTTTCAGTATGGCGATCTCCAATCTGCCCAGTCACCGTCTGCAGTTTTTTTTTTTTTATTATTCTGCCAAACTACCTCTCTCCTTCCGTTAGGGCAGCCAAAGGGGAAAAAAAGGGAGGATACAAAGTTTGTCCGTTTTTCTTTAAGTCTCTATGATTTAAATCCACTTCTCCTCGGCTTCGTTTTTCGCTATTTTAGTGTCTTTTATTCTTTCTCCACTGGTTATGTTCCGTCCTCTTCCTTTCTGCTCACCTCTTCAGTTGCCGCCACCTTTACGCTCTGAGTTCTTCTCTTTTCGTGCTGCCCCTCCGGAAAAATATTTCCTCCTCAGTTTTGCGCCAAATCGCCCGGATTTTTTGACTCTCGCTGTCTGCTCACCCTCGGAAATCTCGCACTGTACTCACTCCTCCGCTCCCAGTGATCTCAGTCGGCACGTCAAGCCTCCAGGCCAGCTGTGCTCGTCGCACCGGCTGGCTTCTTCCAAGCCTGGAATGAGGGATCTTCTCGGTACGGCGGGAGATCGCACCTCTCCTCGCCTCCCCCGAAGTTTCCCCTCCTTATTCCCGATCTCTCCAGGATCGGTCTTTACCAGAAAAGGCTCCAAAAACTCAGAAAACCGGCATCAGAAAGAGAGCGCTTCTCTCCTGTGCCGCCACGACTCTCAACTTTGTTTCTATAACGGTACAATCGGTAATTATACCCAACAGAAAAAACTGTGGCGTGAACTTAATCTTTTTCTTTAAAATATTTTGAATAACCCACCAAATTTTTACCCAGAACGCCTTAATCTTTTTACAAGTCCACCAAATATGATAATATGTAGCATCCTGGCTTTCACATCTCCAACATTTGGGCTGAAAGTTTGGAGTTCAGATTAATAACATTTGTTAGGATAAAGGTTGAAGTGAGAACATAAGAACTCCAGCAAATAACTCTGCTTTCAAATACGGATCTCTACATAGGCCAAAATATTAGATTCTGGCTTTCTTCTTCCTGCATTTTGGTGTAACAAGCGGATCTTCTCAAGACATCTGCCTCTAAGATTTATTTCTCTAATAGTTACTATGGTGTCACAGTCAGAGTGAAATGACGTGAGTGACTGGATCCACTCTTGGGAAGAGCAGCCCACTAGACCAATGTGTGGCTTTTGACTTTCAAAAAAAGTTTGTTTCTGTTTTAAAAGAACCTTTTGAGAGATTATACATGGGAAAACATTTGGATTGACACTTGGGATCTGGAGATAGGCAAACAAAATTCAATGTTCAGTGCTTACCTGAAGCCATTTCTGTAAGTGCTACCATCCACCCATTTCCATTCTCCCTCTATGTCTATATCTGTAAGTCCTATCCAATGACGCTCATTTCTGGCTCGTGTCTGAAGGAAATTCTGCAAAAGAACAGGATAGAGAAGTAGAGCAAAGGTGTGAAGATTGGGATAACGTGGAATCTGTGTCTTGGACCACAATGTTGTTATTGGGCTACACAAATATGGATTTGTTTGTAACCAAAATGCACTGTCCGTGGAAATGAGTTAAGTAGCAACAATCTTTGAGAGAATCCATATTTTGCACAAATATACACACATACACAAAACGTGAGAAGAAAAGGGTGCTGCGGGGCTGCCCTGAAAACCGCAAAGGACTGGCCTGCAGTTCCTCTGCCAGCGAAACCAGAGCTTGGGGACGCAGCAAAATCCACAGCCACTGGGGGGCACGTGTCCCCCTGAGCTCCATTTTTGCTGGCAGAGGGTGACAGAAGGCTCCCCCAGCTGAAAACAGAGCCCAAGGGAACAAGTGACCCCCCCCCCCGAGTTCCATTTTCACTGGCAGAGGGCAGCAGGAGGCCATCATGGCCAAAACAGAGCTTGTGAGCCCGTTTTCGCTGGCAGAGCACTCGGGCCACCACAGACACCCCCGACATGAGTGAAGTCAAGCTGGCCATGCCCACCCTGGCCACCCAAAGTCAAACACAACCCTGATGTGGCCCTCAATGAAATTGAATTTGACACCCATGTTCTAGAGGAAAGCATCCTTGCCTTTCCCTGCCTCTTTGAATCCTGTGCTTGATTGATTATTTTGTTCATACATCCTTAAAGAGAAAAAAATAGCTGGAGGGGTTTCACTTCCCAGCAAATTCTCTCTCTCTCTCTTTCATTCTCGGCATATAAATGAACACATATACTGCTGATTCTACTTTAAAATGCAGCTAGGATTGATCTCTGTTATTTGCTCAGCCTTGGAATTGTTCCTTAGCTAATCTTAACTATATTTCCTGGGGATGAAGGGGAAGGGGATCACTTCTTTTTCTTTCTTTTCTGTTTTCTTCTTTTTCTGCACCTTTTTTCCCCCCAATTTGTATCTTTTGTAGTTTATACTATGTTCTCTAGGTCAGTGATGACTAACCTATTTGCCGTTGCGTGCCAAAAACAGGGAGAATGTAGGGGGGTCGCGTGCATGTGCCCACACCCATAATTCAATGCCCCCCCTGCGCCCCATGCCCCTGCGCATACGCGAGCGACACCCCCATGCTCCTCCTGCTTTTGGCACAGGATGGCAAAAAGGTTACCAGTGGGCCTGGTAGGCCCATTTTTTGCCCACCCCAGGCTCCAGAGCTGAGGTGGGTTTCAGCCGGTTCTTACCGGTTCTTGCGAACCGGTAGTGGAAATTTTGAGTAGCTCGGAGAACCGGTAAATACCACCTTTGCTTGGCCCCACCCACAATCTATTCGCTGCCTCCCAGTCTCCCGGCTGATCGGCTAGAAGGAAAAAATCAGGGCTTGCTTTTCAGCGGGGAGATCACTTGACAAAGAAGGGGAAAAAAACCAAGATACCGTCGCTTTAAATTGACAAGCCAAGAAGCCTCCCAACTGATCAGCTAGAAGGAAAAAATCAGGGCCTGCTTTTCAGCAGGGAGATTGCTTGGCAAACAAGAAGAAAAAGAAGAAAAAACAAGACGCCATTGCTTTAAATTGACAAGCCAAGAACCAGCTGCTGGAAGGAGGTTTTTACTTGCAGAAGCGAAGTAACATTCAGCAGTTTCTTTCTGGGTCAGCTGAACAACAAACTGGATAAAAGGAGGGATTCTTATATGGTTCTATTGTTTTTGAAGTTTTGGGGTTTGTGCAACATGGGCTTTGTGCTTCTAAAAAGGTTTGGGCAATTTCCATTATGAAATATACTGTCTTGAATGAGTTTTCTGCCTGCTTGTAAATGGATCCGAACTTCCGGCTTCCACTTCCTATTATCTCTAAACACCGTTAGCTGTTTTCTTCTTACAAAGTTTCCTTTATGCAGCTGGAAGGAATGTGGAATGGGCCTCAGGTAGATTCCTTTGTTAGCAGCTTGATTTTTCCTTGCTTTTCCTGGAGCCTTTTCTTATGAGTAATATTTTATTTGGGGAAATGAAGAGGGGGGAGTTTGATTCCTTCCCAGAGCAGGTTAGTGGGGTGGGGAGAGAATGGGGATTTTTAAGTAACCTTCCCCAGGAGTGGGGAGGGAATAGAGATTTTGCAGTATCCTTCCCCTATCACACCCATCAAGCCACGCCCACTAAGCCATACCCACAGAACTGGTTGTAAAAGTTTTTGAAATCCACCACTGCTCCAGAGGCTTTCTTGGAGCCTGGGGAGGATGAAAACGGCCTCCCCCATCCCCCTGGAGGCCTTCTGGAGGCCGGAAATGGTGCGTTTCCCGACTTCTGGTGAGCCCGGAAGGCCTGAAAATCAGCTGGCCAGCGTGTGCATGCACACTGGAGTTGAGCTAGGGCAATGCTCGCATGCCCACAGATATAGCTCCGCGTGCCACCTGCGATACTTCTGACCTAAAGGTGCTTTCCAAAAGGCAACTGAATTTTCTCTGCTTTTTTCCTTGAAGATGTTTATGTTCTCATCCAAGAAGCTTCTTCAGTGATAGCAAGATAGCATGAGAGCTGTTTTCCAATATTTTAAGGGGCTGCCACAAAGAAGAGAGGATTAATTTATTCTCCAAAGCGCCTGAAGGCAGAACAAGAAGCAACAGATGGAAACTAATAAAGGTGAAAAGCAACCTACATAAAACTAAGGAGAAATTTCCTGAGAGTTGCAACAATTAATCTGTGGAACGACTTGCCTCCAGAAGTTGTGGGTGCTCCAACACTGAAAGTTTTTAGGGAAGAGATTGGACAACCATTTGTCTGAAGCAGGGGTGAAATCTATTTACCTTCCCAACCGGTCTGGAAGTGCATGCGCTGTGCACATGCATGCGTCACATGTGCGCTTGGACCCTCTGCATATGCGCAAACCCTTCTGCGCATGCACAGAGGGTAAAAAAACAGGTTACTTTCTGGTTAAAACCAGGAAGTAACATAGACTGGGCAGGTGGGCAGAGCGTCGCGCTGCCATCGCTACCAGTTCTCCGAACCACCGGCCACCATCGCTACCAGTTTGGCAGAACCGGTCCGAACTAGGAGCATGTCACCCCTGGTCTGAAGTGGTGCAGGGTCTCCTGCTTGAGCGGGGGAGAGGGGAGAGGGGCTGGAAGACCTCCAAGGTTCCTTCCAACTCTTTTATTCTGTTCATCTGTTATTCAGTTCTTCAGATTGTTGGATGAAAGCAAAACATCTTCAAGGAAAATCAAAGAAAGTCCAGTTGCCTTTTGGAAAGCACCTTTGGGACAATCATGGCCTGGATGGCTGAGAATCTCTATAGAGGATAGTTCTGACCATATGCATGACTGATGCATGTTACCGAGTCTATCTTTGCCAAATGTCATGTATTCCCTTGGAGCAAAAAGTTTGTCCATCCAAGCAACCTTTAGACTTTATAAAAATATAAACGTGATTTTTGTGCCATGACTTTTGTAAGCTTTTAAGTACCCACTCATCCATCCATAGATCCCTTGAGCCATATGTCTCATACAGATAGTCTGGCTGCCCCTAATTGTGTCTTATTTACTCCACTTATTTGCCGTAAAATTTGCTTGCCACTCTTTGTTAGAAACTCAAGATGGTAGATATGGTCCTTGTGCTTTCTCTACCCTCTTTCATTTTATTCATGCAGGAAGATAGATTAGGCTGAGAGGATACATCTGAATCAAGATAACTTCCTAAGATTCATGGCTGGATGGGGGATTTGTGTTTGTGTCTCCCTAGTCCAAATCCACCTTGCATGTAGACATGGCAGAGAAGAGTCCCTCTGAATGTAGCAAGCTTCTTAACTTTTCATACTTTCCATATCTCATAGTTATGAGTCCTGTCTGATCTCCAAGGAAGCAGCCACAGTCCCCTCTTGTTACCTGTTCAGCTATATCATTGATGACAACCAGTTGGGCACGATTGTCCCTGCATTGATCATTGGCCACTCTCCAGATGCTCTTCTTCAGAGAGAAGTAATAACATTTCCCATTAAAGTACTCCCACTGTGTGTGGTTACGGCCACAAGGGAACACTGGTTAAATAAAAGAGAGAGCGTTAATTCAAATTGGAATCTTGATTTGTTTAACATACAATCCCTGTGACTTTTGGTCAATTGCAATTTCCATCTCCATTTTCAAGTCAGAATTCCACGTTTTCCTTGGGCAGATCCAACCAACCAAGCACTTAATGCCAGAACCAATCTGAAACTTTTGGGGTAGAAGGATAGAATATCTATAAAATGAAGGGGGGGAGGATTATGACGGTGGTGGGTTGCCCCTGTTTCGGACCAGTTCTATAGAACCGGTAGTAAAACTGGCGGGAGGCTCTGCCCACTGACCTGCATGTCATCAGAAGTGATCTGCGCATGTGCAGAAGAACGCATGCGCATGGGCACGATGCAAACCAATAGTAAAGGTAAGTAGAACCCACCCCTGGATTAAGGAAGTACAACTTGTACACGTTTGAATGTGCACGCTTGGGATCTTGCCAAGCAATGAAAGACCTGGAGACATCTGACTTGCTAGGTTTTTAATTAGGCTGCCAGTTTCTGAGAGTCATGGCAAAATAAATTCCTATCCTGCCACATGCTGAAATCTCAAACTGATGACTAATCAGAAACAAGTCAAGTTTGTTTAATCCACTAGGTGGCTGACTGGCACTGCATTGAAAGAAAGCATTGATTGATGTCGTAAAATGTTTTTATAGTATGTGAGAAAATTTCTCTGCAAGTAAGCCACAAAATCTCATGTCATCTTCAGGAATGATTCTTTTATTTTTAATTACTATCAACAATGGTTCAATCTTATATAGGTATGGAATAGATGTGGAAGATAAGTTGCATCTGACTCCCCAGGTCTCTGTGGCTGATGGCCAAAACCAATTTTATTAAATATACATTTAAAGCATACTTAATCTGATTAATTTCTTTTCTAAGGGGAAAAAAACACAAAATCCCACCTCTGTCTCAAATCTTGCACTGTGTATCCCTTTCCTATGGAAAGTCATGATCTATGGGAAAAATTATTCTCTCCCTGATGTTTTGACAAATAGCATCTTGAGAGACAGAGTTTAGCTTTGAGGGTCAGGATTTTGGCAGAAAACAGCACAAGGTTTAGGTTGAGGTCTAAGGTGCCTTTTCCTGCAAATCATAATAACCAAGGTGTGCAATTTGTCTCACAAGAATTAAAGTCAAGGTGATTGTTCATTCTCCTTTTGCTGATTTGTGCTGGGTGGACTGTGAATTAGTGGCTTTTATTTTTTTAAAAAAAGAAAAGAACAACAGACTTATAGAAAACAAGCCTATTAAAGTTTACTGTCTTGAAAACTCTGTGGGCTATCTATCTATCTATCTATCTATCTATCTATCTATCTATCTATCTATCTATCTATCTA
>WNWU01000112.1:1724649-1760881 GCA_012654045.1 Ptyas mucosa | reverse complement strand
CTATCTATCTATCTATCTATCTATCTATCTATCTATCTATCTATCTAATCATCTATCTATTTTCTGTGCCTGCCCATCTTAACTGGGTGACTCTGGGCACTTTAAAATTCTTTTTACAATTCTGTATTACCTCTCCATTGCAATCAGCGTGCCTCCAAAATACCAGTTGCAGGAGAACCATGATGGGAGAGAGGTACATTACCACTTCCTACTCCTACTCCAGCTGGGTTAATTGGGTTGGCCATTGGGAGAAGCAGAATGCTGAACTAAAATGGGCCTTGAACCTGTTCTAACAGGGCTCTTCTCCTAATGTCCTTACTGTCTTGTGTCCATTAGACTAGACTAGGGGATTTGTATGAAATATTTAGACTAAGATGCTGAGCTTGTCAATCGAAAGGTCGGCAGTTCAGTGGTTCGAATCCCTAGTGCTGGGTAACGGGGTGAGCTCCCGTTACTTGTCCCAGCTTCTGCCAACCTAGCAGTTTGGCAAGTAGAAAAAAATAGGGACCACTTTTGGTGGGAAGGTAATAGTGTTCCATGCGCCTTTGGCGTTTAGTCATGCTGGCCACATGACCATGGAGACATCTTCAGACAGCGCTGGCTCTTCGGCTTTGAAATGAAGATGAGCACCGCCCCCTAGAGTTGGGAACAACTAACACATATGTGCGAGGGGAACCTTTACATTTACTTTTAACACCACAGTAAGACTATATAACTGTTGAAATGGAAGACGACAGAGAGTTATGCTCCCTGCAAGACAGTGTCACCAAAATTTAGTAACAAATTTGGGTAGTTCTTGACTTACGACCACAACTGAGGCCAAAATTTCCATTGCTAAGCAAGAAGGAGAATTTTGCACCATTTTATGACCTTTCTTGCCAAAGTTGTTATGTGAAACAGTGCAGTTAGTAACACAGTTGTTAAGTCTTTCTCATTGACTTTGCTTGTCAGAAGATCTCAGAAGGTGACCAAATGACCCTGGGACCCTGCAACCGTCATAAGTACATGCCAGTTGCCAAGCATCCAAATTTTGTTCACATGACCACGGAGCTGCTGCAATGGTCAGAATGTGAAAAACAGTCATAAGTTACTTTTTTCAGTGCCATAGTAACTTCAACCAGTCACTAAATGAATGATAGTAACTCAAGGATTACCTGCAACTGGAAAATGGAGGTGTGATTTTTTTCAGTGGCTTTCAAACAAAAATGGTGGTGTGTTAAGCATCAAAATTTTAACATACCTAGAAAACTAAATGTCTCCCTTCCATTTCTCCCCCTCTGGAGACATCACTTTATCATCATTGTCTCAATTGCAGTCCTTGGCTAATAGGGAAGAATATGTATAATCTTTTTTTTTTACAGTTAGAGTTCTAACTCCATTCCTTTCCTATTAAGTAGGGATGAGAAAAATGCCCAATGCAGATGAAGCAACTACAATGACAAGAGTTCAGTGACTTTACCTAAACTTTCGAAGGGCCAGTCTGCTGCCCAACTTTCTACAATTTCTTATAAACAAGAAAACTGTAAAGGAAAGAAGACCCCTTCCACCTAGTTCTTGGAGTTAGCCATGGCTCTTCCAGTATCTACCAGTATATTCACTTTTTCCTTCTGTAAAATAATGCCAGTAAGCAGACAGAGGTAGTAAATACAGAAAACAATAGAAAGGAATCATACAGCTTTGATTATTCAGAGACCAGAAAACTTAGTGAAATAATGCTGTCATTTTATAGCCAGGAATTCTAGGAAGATAACTAGGATGGGTTATCATCAAGACTTACATTTGTCATCAAGGTCATCCACTGAATAATGCATACTTTTACTTATTTTGTTAATTTCTGATGAAAGAGTTGCAGCTGGAAAAAAAATACAACAAAGGGAGGGAAGGTCAGCATTTTAAACTCGGTAACTTTTCACATTTTAAAACTGATAGGTTCACTTGCCTAACTTGTTATGGTTGAGGGCTGTGCAAGATCCTCAAGATCCCAGCTATTGGGATTTGCAAACTATGATAGCAATAGCACTTAGATTTATACACCACTTCACAGTGCTTTACAGCCCTCTCTAAGTGGTTTAAAGAGTCAGCATATTGCCCCCGACAATCTGGGGTCCTCATTTTACTGACCTCGGAAGGATGGAAGGCTGAGTCAACTTTGAGCCTCATCAGGATTGAACTCCTGGCTGTGGGCAGTTAGTCTGCAATACTGCATTCTAACCACTGCGCCACCAGAGCTCCTGTGTATGTCTTAGCGTGGTGAGTGGACCCATTCCACACTGACTCATTCAAGGTCAAGATGGTCTGTAGAACTTATGAGCGCCCACATTTCCTACAGTTTGCAATTATTGTAGGAATTGAGGGTGCTGCCCAACAAGACCATGGTGCAGAGTTCTGTATAGACACACAGGCTATTTATTGGAAGCCTTCCAAGGTGAGAAGCAGCCTGGCCATAGCCGATTGACAACTCATTCCAGTCAATGCAGTGGATCTCCTGGCAATAGCAGGGTCCTTTAGTGAGACTAGGAACTGGGCGGATAACCAGCAGTCAGGTCTGGTCATTGAACAAATAATGACATAACCATTCTGGCTGGAGGAGTGAAAGACAGTCACAGGTAATTCAATCAACAAGTAATTGATCCTAGAAATTGAGGCATTAAAGTAGTACATGTAAGGCGACTGTGCCCAGACTCTTAAACATCCACAGAGGGAAATTAACCCCAGAGATGAGCGACAAGAGAATTTTACTCCAGGTTATATGACCGCCCATGCTCAAAAACAAGACTTTATCTCTGATTCTGGAAACTTGCAGAGTCTCCTGAACAACAACTACCATCCCTTCCTTTCTCCTTCCCTGTTGGGAACACAGTTGATGCCAGGTGGGCATTTTTGTGAGACAGGCACTTGCTTCCACTTCTCCCCTTCAGTTCTCAGTGTTACAAACCAGGTTTCTCCTCTCATCCACCATCAAGGCTTGATACAACGGCCAGATATGGGCGACTCCATTCTATACCCTACAATGAACGTCTCTTCATTTGCAGAGTGGCAGAGGTAGAAGACCTGGCTCACATCCAGAGATGGTATTCAGCTGGTTCTGACCGGTTCTAGTGAACCGGTAGTGGAAATTTTGAATAGTTCAGAGAATCAGCAAATACCACCTCTGTCTGGCCCCTATCTATTCGCTGCCTCCTGAGTCCCAGCTGATTGAGTCCCAGATGATTGGCTGGGTCATCTTTTGTTGCCCTGCACAGGAGAATGGAGCTGGAAAGCAGGTTAGTGGGGGGGTGGGGGGAAGAGAATGCAGATTTTACAGTATCCTTCCCCTGGAGTGGGGTGGGAATGGAGATTTTACAGTATCCTTCCCCTGACACTCCCACCAAGCCACGCCATGCCCACCAAGCCACGCCATACCATGTTACGCCCACCAAGCCACGCCCACAGAACCAGTAGTAAAAACATTTGAATCCCACCACTGCTCACATCCTATTTGATTGTCGCCTGTATAAAAGGGTGAGAAACATGATGCGAAAATGTATGGCTTTTATAAAGTACAGACGATCTTCAATCAGATACTGTTGAACTCCAATGAAAAATTGATTAAGAAACTATATAACTTTCTATTAAATTTGAAAATGGAAGATGGATAAGTAAAAGAAACAATGATACAGTGGGCAAAAAACTTTGGATATAATATAGAATTAGAGAAATGGCAAAATATATGGGATAGAATTTATAAATTAACAATGGCAACTTCTTATAAAGAAAACTTATATAAAGTGTTTTATAGATGGCATTTACTACCTGCTTGGTTAGCCAAAATGTTCAAAAATATGTCTAGTAAATGTTGGAAATGTAATCAAAAATCTGGCACATATTGTCAAATGTGGTGGACTTGTGGTAAAGCAAAAAAATTTTGGACAAAAATACACATGTGGATAGAAAAGATGTCAGGAAAACATGTAGATTTTAAACTTGAACTTTTTTTTAATTAGGTATAGTACCAGAAAAATTTGATAAACAAAGTGTATATTTAATATTGCATGTATTAACAGCAGCGGGGATTGCATTTGCGCAGCATTGGAAAAATGAAGAAATACCACTAGATGAAGAGATAATTAAGAAGATATTGGACTGTGCAGAAATGGACAGACTTACATTGAAGATTAAACAGAAAGAAGATACAGAATACTACCAAACATGGAATTTATTTTATCAATGGCTGAAAAAAAGGGGTAAAGGTTAGAAATATAATTTGTATTGTTAAGCAAACAAAACAGCCCAGACAACACAATGTTTATTAAGCACTAATTAATGTAATAGTAGAAAATTAACAAAACTTTATTTTAAAAAAAGAGAGGGTAAGAGACAGGTACCTCGGTCCATATACTAAACAAATGATCCATTGGGAACCCCATATCAAAACAACCTTACCTTATGTGTGGCCAGAATTTGAAAACAACATTTAATACAGCACAGTACTTGAACAAAATGGTTCAGTTGAGATCGGTATATGTGGGACTGATTGGGGTAGATTGTAGGGGTTACACTGAAATATAATGTCATATTTTATTTATCAGTGTATTAAATTATTGTATTTTATTTGAATCTCATTTTAAATTGTATTTTATTCCAATTCCATTATAAATTGTATTTTATTCCAATTCCATTTTAAATTGTTTTTTATCAGAGTTTAGTAATAATTTGTGTTTGGAACTCTGCACCTTGATATGGCCCATGGGCTAATCATTAAAGTAAACTAAACAACTAACACCATCAAGGTCTGGAAGAGGAAAGATATTTTAGGCAATTAAAAGCAGCAGCTGGATCCTATAGGCCTAGTGAACTGTCTGGAGTGAGGCCAAAGAGTCAAAAATTGGATATTGGCTTTAGATTTCCAATCTTCTTCCTTCAAAGGAGAGAAGAATTCCTTAGTTCCTGCCACACTTTCTTCTGCCTGTCACTATTGTCCAATTCAAATGCTGTTTTTCACTTTTAAAGCTTTCATGGCATGGGATCAGGCTATTTGGGGGACTGCCTTTCCCCAATTACATCAGCCTGCCCATTAGATCTGGCAGAGACAATGTGCTGCAGATACCATCAACTAAGGACCTACAGTACATTCGGAGGGTCCTAGGAAACATGCTTTCTCTACTATGGAACATTCTTCCCTCTAAAATTAGATTGGGCCCAACCATTTTGATAGTCCAGAAGTCCTGCAAGACCTGGTTAAGTAATCAGAGTTGGGGTTCCCAGGGAGCTGAGATATGCTCAGATGGCTCCATTCTCCCTTTGCCTAGGGTTTGAATATTTGTTGTTATAATATTTAGTTTTTAATCTGGATTTTATAGTTTTTATCTTTCTTGTTTTTTGTTCTTCTATTGCTGTACACCTAGAGTAACATTTGTGAACTGGCAGCTATACAAATTTTATTGATAAATAAATAATAAATAATTCTGAGAGAATGAAACATCAGCTGGTGGGACAGAAGAGATCTTTTCATTGCAGGTCCTAATTCTGACTTTGGTATCTAAAGAAACCTTTATCAGTGGAGCTTAGAGCTAGGAAATACTGTTAAAATAAGGTCATAAATTCCTTATTAAGCAAGCAGACTTCTGCAAAGTGAGAGAAAAGTCATTTCAAAGAAGACACTCACAGATATTTGGGAACATGAGTCTACCTACTGTATGAAAATCTCTCTCAGAAAAAATGTACATTGATAAAGAGTTTTGACACAAGGCTATTCTCTGTTCGAGAAAGAAGATGGTGTTATCTCAGGTACCTGTTTATAAATGGTTAGATGAATAACTCAGTGAATATAAATTTAGGAAAAGGGAAACTCATGTTGAAGTTATCTGAAACAGGCAGCTCTGATTCATCTTAGTTGGGCAAGGTTCAAACGGATATTAAGCAATTTTTACAAGCCTTGATATAGAAGTGCTCTTGGTACTTGTGTGAAAGCTGCGCCATGCTAAACTGTAATCTTTTTGCTACTATTTTTATCTATTTTTATCTGTAATAGAATTGTGCTTCAGTAAAAAGAAGAAAAATGGGGTTTGCCTCAGAAAAAAAGGATTTAAAGATAAATACTGCATTTAAGTTCTCAAGAGTCTAGTCTAAGAGAAAGCTTGAAAGTATATACCACCCAGTTAGATTGCTAGTTCACTAATCCAGTGCTATCAGTACTAAAATTTGGGAGTTCTCCAGCATTTCATTTCTTAATTTTTGCTCCAAAAGATGTATTATTTTCCAGTTAGGTCTTATTTTCAGGGAAATACGGTACTAAATGCGTCCATCTGGCTGATCTTAATTGGGACTTATTTTTGGGGTAGGGTTTATATTACAAGCATCCTGAAAAAGTCATGCTAGGGCTAATTTTCCAGTTGGGTCTTATTTTCGGGGAAACACGGTGTGTTTGTGTGTGTATCATACCGTCTTCACTAATATTTCAGTAAAAACAATCTTCTTCCTATACCTCATCTCAACAATAATAAAATTATGAAATAAATTAAAATAATTTATAATAATTTTATAAAATAAAATTATAAAACCATTCAGTCCTAATTTGCAAAAATCTATTAAGAGCTACCAGAAATAGTAACAAAACAAAATCAGACATGAATTTTTCCAGATTCCATATGGAGATGCTAAGGGTCTGCTAACTAATCCATGTAAAGCATATTCTCCATTATTGAGTTATCCATTATTGAGTTATCCAGTTATCCAATAATGGAGCCAGAGATGGCTCCATTATTGAGCCATCTCTGATACTTATAGTTGCTCTGGGGTTTGGGTGTCCAAACTTTTGGCTTGCCTAGGCTGCATTGAATGGAAAGGAATTGTCTTGGACCTCATATAAAATGTATAATATTTTAATAACATATATAATAATATAATATCAAACAATAATGTTGAATGATTATGATCTTGTGAGGCCACATTTTAAGCTGCCCATGGTAACATGTGGCCCATGGCCCGTGAGTTAGACATGTCTGCTCTAGTGTTTTCAGTCTGCTTACAAATTAACTGCAATTTACCTAGTCAAGATGTTAAGAGGAAGGAAGGATAGAGGCAGAATACAATCTCTGGCTAAGTAGCTGGAGAAGGTTTCCCCTCAAAACTCTGTTGCTTGTCTAGTCAGTGTACATCAACCTTCTCCAATTTGCTTGTTTTCCAGGTGATCCAACTCTTATTTCAGTCTCAACCTGTATGCAGAGGTGGTATTCAGCAGGTGGTATTCAGCAGGTTCTGACCAGTTCTGGAGAACTGGTAGTGGAACTTTTGAGTAGTTTGGAGAACAGATAAATACCACCTCTGACTGGCTCTGCCTCCATCTATTATTTGCTTCCTGAGTCCCAGTTAATTGGGAGGAAATGGGGATTTTGCAGTAACCTTCCCCTGGAGTGGGAAGGGAATAGAGATTTAACAGTATCCTTCCCCTGCCACGCCCACCAAGCCATGCCCACCAAGCCATGCCATGCCACGCCCACCAAGCCATGCCCACAGAACTGGTAGTAAAAATATTTGAATCCCACCACTGCCTGTACATCTGTTGGTTGTCTAGAAACTAGACAGCCTCACATCTTTTTGGGTGGAGCCTCCCTTAGAAAGCACTTTTTGTGCAGGCTATAGCAGGTTTGTCAGGACTTAGGAATCATCTACTTTCTTGAAGGAACTGTCTCACTTCAGGATCCCAAGGGTTATCATCTCAGAAATCGCCTAAATGGAACATGATCCACTGTAAGTAGGATTCCTTGGATTCTCAACCCTTTTGGCTTTCTGCCATATCAACTCAGAAATGATGATCTGCAGAAGGAGCAGCAAACGCTAGCTATGTTGTACAAATCTTCATGGGGTCTTTGACTTGGGAATGCTTCAATGAAGTTTAAGATTACTCCGTAACTAATAACAGCATATACCTCTCTACCCAACTGAAGGAGACCAAGCCAAGGATTACTCAACAAAGAACAAAATTATGAAACACATACCTTTGAAAAGAACCGCAATGTAGAAAATAACTGTTAGGAGAAAAGAGATTGCCAGCAGAACATAGATATGGAAGTCAGATCTCTGGGTGTAGTAAAGGTAATTCCTTTCTTTAAAAAAAAAGGAGAGAGAGAGAAAGGGTCAAAAAAATAGCAGTAATTTTGTTCCGTTGCCATTATGCCATTAGGAATCCAGAAAGAAAGTTATTTTTTGTCAGTGAAATAACGTATGGATTTTTATTCTTGTTGGATGCCTATAGGATGAACTGAGCCAACATTGCAATGTCGTTGGCTGAGCTTGCATGATATCATCAAATATTACAGTTCATTTTCTGGAAATACTAGCTGTGGTTGCATATTATTCCCTTGATCTTTATTGATCGGTGAGGTGAGACCTGCCATTATTTGTAAATGGTATTATATGGTGATCAAACAATTGTGAGGAGACCCAGTTTGGTCTGGTGGTTAAGGCACCAACCTAGAAAAGGAGAGGCTGTGAGTTCTACTCCCACCTTAAACACAAAGACAGCTAGGTGATCTTGGGCCAGGCACTCTCTCTCAGGAGGATGCCAAGGGCAAACCACTTCTGAACAATTTCCCCGAAAAATACAGGGAGTACTGTAGTCTAGGTGGTCAAAGGGGACTTGAAGGCATATGCACATATCCAAAAGTATGTGTGTGGGAGGGACTCTTGGATTTGGTGGAAATCCAACAATTCTAGCTGAAATCCACATATACCATCAGCACGTCGGAAATAAGGAATGGCCACTAACCTACTCAATAGATCAAGAAAGAACCCACCAATGAAAATATGTCTTCAGAGCAACCAAATCAGGGCAGCAATAGCTTAGAACTCCTTAAAACATCTGTGCTCTCAAGATGCATTAGAGCTCAACATGCCTAATCAGAAACATTGTAACTCAACTTTATTTTCTGAATCTTTAATTTTGGCGGTTTATCCATTACGAAAGAAAATGAAGGAAGAGCTGCAATAGAGGATTGTCCTCTAGCATCTTTTCAAATAGAAGTCTGCCTCTGGGAAATATGAGACACGCTAATCACTACTTAAGTACACCAACTCTATGATTACAAATTTAAAATGTAAATTTTAAATCTCAATATCAGGAGCAAATCTGACGCTTCAGCTGCTGATTACTGATTGCCAAGAAGGAAAAAAAAATATTTACTTTTATCAGTGCGAAGTTCATCGTGATATATTTCATCCTCCATCTGGCTGAGATCCTTCTTTGCAGATTTTGATTTTGTAAAATAAGGACACCGTAATTCACCTTGTCAATTCTTCTGAGAGACCAGGCTCCAACTGCTAGCGGCAGAACAGTTTACATCCCAGATCTGGTGCCCTCTGGCCTCAACTTACTTTCTTTCTCTTGCCCTCTTTTTTTTTTTTAATGTGGTCACCTCCTCCAACCTCATTGATTGAACATTACAGTATTTTTTTTTTTAAAAAAAACTGTTCTTGGGAAATTTGCTAATTTTTTTTCCCCCTGTTCCCCAGGGGGATATTTTTCCCCTGTTCAAAATGTTCTTGGCCAGAAATCAATACTTTCACCTCCTTACATGCATCAGTCGATTTCTAAATGAGCAGTATTGAAAACTGTCCTGTTTTATTCCCCCCCCCCCGTTAATATTTTAATTAGAGGGGGGAAAGACTTTCATGTTGCCTCAACTATGGAAAGTAGTAGCTTAGGTAGTGATTGAGGGGGATGGGGTCTTTTCAAGTTGTTGTTTGACATATGTAGCCCTAACTCTAAAAGGCTTGGGTATCTGATATTTGAAGAATCACCTCTTTGCCCATGTTGGACTAAGCAAAGCCCAAGCACAAAAAAAAAGATGATAGATGAATCACAAATCATAAAAGATGCACTATATATAGATTCCAAATAATGATGCCAGGTTCGATGATAAACCCAAACGTCCTTCAGAAAACCTGCATCTTCAGCTTTTTAAATGGGTAGCATTGGAGCCAACTGAACCTCCTGTGGGAGGCTGTTCCAGGGGACTGACCCCATTACAAAAAAAAAAAAGCCTCCAGACTTTGCTCCCCTCCCCATCCCAAAATGGAAGAGACCAGCTGCTTCTCCCAGCATGATTGAAGATGTTAGGCACATTCAGAGGTAGAGAAATGGAGTCTCGCATATTCATTTGATGTTGCCTTAAACTGTCCTAAACTCTACTGGCATTAAAATTGCCTTTCCCCCCTTGTTTCATCCTCCCCCAAGGACAAGTCCTCCCAATTAAATTTATTAATCAAGGTTGAAATGGCAGAAGTCTTATGACAGCTCAGTGATCTCATAGAACCGTGATGGTGAAACTATGGCATGGGTGCCACAGGTGGCACATGGAGCCATATCTGTGGGCACGCGAGCATTGCCCTAGCTCAGCTCCAGCGTGCATGTGCATGCCAGCCAGCTGATTTTCGGGCCTTCCGGTCGCACCGGAAGTCGGGAAACGGGCTGTTTCCGACCTCTGAAGGGCCTCCGGTGGGATGGAGAAGGCTCTTTTTGCCCTCCCCGGGCTCCAAGGAAGCCTCTGGAGCCTCGGGAGGGTGAAAAACGGGCCTACCGGACTCACTGTGCCATTGCATGACAAAAGCAGGGGGAGTGGGGTGTGTGTGTCACGCACGCATTGAATTATGGATGTGGACACGTGCACGCGCGACCCCAGTGTGCTCCTCCCACTTTTGGCACACGACGGCAAAAAGGTTAGCCATCACTGTCATAGAAGATTGTAGTAGACTCACATGATGGGAGTGTCTGGATGCTGCTGCTTTACAACCAAAGCCTGAAAAAGTTGGCAAATGCTGATCTAGAGGCTTGAGACCTAAGAAGTAATTCTTGAGACTTAAGAAGTTAACATATGAGGTAGAAATGAGATGTCCCAGAATAAATGAATGGAATCTCTTATCATTGATGTGTGCGGTTCTTTTGAAAGCATCTTCCTTAATACCATATTTTTCTGCACAACAAATCCATTAAGCAGTGCTTATTTAGTACCACAGCCATGGATATGTTCAGTACGCTGGAAAACCTGCACTCTTAGAAAAAACTGCTATATTTGATTGATAACTTTTTAATCTATCACTAGGGTGTCCCACAACAGCCCCACAGTCTGAAAGAGCCAGAAAATGTTAGACCTACATGAATATCAGGCTAGCGATGTCCATTTCCTTCCACTTATGACTGTATTACTGTAACCTTGTTGCTGGTATCCTTAAGTTTTATGTTGACTGTTTCCCTATGACTATCAGTAAGTGTTGTGCCTTATGATTCTTGATGAATTTATCTTTTCTTTTATGTACATCGAGGGCATATGCACCAAGACAAATTCCTTGTGTGTCCAATCACACTTGGCCAATAAAGAATTCTATTCTATTCTATTCTATTCTATTCTATTCTATTCTATTCTATTCTATTCTATTCTATTCTATTCTATTCTATTCTATTCTATTCTATTCTATTCTATTCTTTAAATAATACTCCATATAATTAATGAAATAAACACCTTATTTTCACTGGACATCATTTTTATATACTAGGTGTCTAAGTCACAAAGAAAAGGGAACACAGGAATATCTATGGGAGGGGGTGAGGGGGTTACAAAAAACTCAAGATAGGAACCACAACTGTGTGATCAAAACTCTTCCCTGTTTTAACATGCATGCAATAAACATGAAAAAGGGACAAGGGCTTCAGGGCTTTGTTGACCTCCCCAAAAATTGCCTCTGAAAGAACATCCAACATCTGCTATACAATAGACATACTACCTTGAAATTGATATTTTCAGGCTCAGACCCATATTTGCCTTTATTTATATTTTTCATACCATCTTGCTCTCAAGGATCCAATGTGGTATGCCATAATTGCATATAAATATGAATACATTTTGGAAAAACATTTTGGAAAAAAAATCCTTCAATCATTTGAAAAGTAAAATCATTAAAAAGTAAGTAGGCTATGATAGGTTTTTATCTACCTTTAAAAAATACTGCTTAAAACCCACTGTAACTCTGAAAAGAATGCTCCATATGTAGAACAGCAAGATGTTTCTGCAACCATTGATCACACTTTTCAAGAAAATATATTTTAAAGGTTGCCTAGTAACAACAGGGAATGAAAATGCTCCTCCCCATTGATTGTTCTGTTTCTCCTAATAATTGGCAAGATGCTTATATCTTACTCAGTTGGCTATTCACTTTCTTCCTGCCCCTCAGGTTAGTTCTTTTATCCCCTTGAGCTACTCTCCCTTCTTAATTCTCACCTGGTTCTTAACATGTGTTTCCGGACCAACGGAAAGAGGGGATTTTGGACTTTCCTAGCAGACCTTTTGTGGATGAGTTTTGCTTCATGTTTTGAGAAAAGGAAATTGGGAACTGTCCCAAAGGTGCTTTTTCAAGAGGCTACTGGACTTTCTTGTTTTTCTTTGTTTCACTTCTCACCCAAGAAGCCTTCAGAGGTGAAGAAGCTTCTTGGATGAGAAACAAAACATCCTCAAAGAAAAACAAGAAAGTCCAGTTGCCTCTTGAAAAAGTACTTTGGGACAATTATGACTTGGATGACTGAGAATCTTCATAGACAACTGGGAACCCCTTCCCCATTTCATTCTCTAGGAATTGTAGGAGGAGTGTATGGAATGGTGGAAAATGAAAAGCTGAAAATAACTGAAAAAGTTAAAAAAACAAAACGAAATAGCAAAAGTGCGTGGCTTCAGAAACATTTCAGGAGTGTCTGCTACAATTTCAGAATGTCAGCCATTGGATAAGAGCACAGGAAAGATCTGCATTCCACACTTGGAATGCTGCATCCAGTTCTGGTCATCCAAAAATAAAAAAGATGTGGAAACTCTGGAAAGAGTACAAAGAAGAACAACAAGGATGATTAGAGGGTTGGAGGCTAAAACATATGAAGAACGGTTGCAGGAATTGGGTATGTCTAGTCTAGTGAAAAGGACTAGGGGAGACATGATAGCAGTGTTCCAATAATTGAGGTGTCCAGACCTTCTTTAAAGTAATGGACCAGCATCAGCTCATACCAAGACAAGGTGGTACTATTTTCCAAAGCTCAGAAAGCAGGACTAGAAACAATGGATGGAAACTAACCAAGGAGAGAAGCAACTTAGAACTAAGGAGAAATTTCCTAACAGTGAGAACGATCAATCAATGGAATGGCTTGCCTTCAGAAGTTGTGTGTGCTCCAACACCGGAGGCTTTCAAAAAGAGACTGCACAGCCAATTGGCTGAAATTGTATAGGATCTCCTGCTCAAGCAGGGGGCCGGACTAGATGACCTGCAAGGTCCCTTCCAACTCAGCCTTCCATCCTTCTGAGGTAGGTAAAATGAGGACCCAGATTGTGGGGGATAAACTGACTTTGTATAAAAAAGAACACCACTTAGGGCCCCCCAAAAACCCTACTAAGCAGGTATATACATAAGTATGAAGGCTATTGCTTAACGCATTGTAAGCCGCCCTGAGTCTCCGGAGAAGGGCGGCATATAAATCAAACCAATAAATAAATAATAAATAAATAAACTCAGCTATTCTATGTTCTATTTCCTCCCAAAGGATTGATTGCTTCGTTGTAATAATTAGTTCATCAGGAATGGTTATAACCCTGGAAGATAGAGCACACTTACTATGTTATTTGGAACAGCTGGAGGAGGAGCGTTCTCTGTTTTTCAGACCTCTGGCAGTTGGCAAAGTTCACTGCTGGAAGGTGACCTGAGTCAGGATCCATAGTTCTTGTTGGTTTAGGCATCTTGTAAATATTATGCCACTTCCTAATCTTGCCAGCAGATAAAAGCAAAAACTGTAATACTGATTGTTGTTTTTATTGGTAATGTTGTTTTGCTCAGATTTTATTCTTTTTCTCAATTATAAGATGCTTCCAATAATTAATAGGAAAGTAGGGAATATATTAAAATTAAAATATTACAAGTATTCAGTGAAGAACCCAATTATCCTCAGTAGATCCAGACTGAGGAAATTTAGACTGAGTTAAGGATTTCAGCAGAAATCCTTAACTTAGAAATCAGCAACCTGTTCTCTTGTATTTATTTGAGCTACATCTTCCATGTCCCCTCATCATGTTTGGCATGATAGGAGATAAAATTAAGCATTCTGGGAGGGTATTGTTGCTGGAACTCCTTTGCCATTTCAGCTAAAGATGCTGGGCTAGAAATCAAGGGACTGTGACTTCTAGTCCTTCCCCAACCTGTGACTCTGGGCCAAGAGTGAGCTCTATTACATTTCTATCTCCTGCTTTAATTCAGTAGTAAAAGCATAGGTTCCATATGGGAAGCATTGATCCCTTTGATTGAAAGGGCATTCTTACCATTCTAGCCCCTGCCAGACAAACATTTATGAGCTCTTTTTCCTCTGCAGGATCCCACTCCAAATTCGATGGAGCCAACCAACCAGCCCTTGTATGCAGAGCAGTGATGGGTTTCAAAATTTTTTACTACCGGTTCTGTGGGTGTTGCTTGGTGGGCGTGGCTTGCTTGGTGGGCGTGGCAGGAGAAGGATACTGCAAAATCTCTATTCCCACCCCACTCTAGGAGAAAGATACTGTAAAATCTCCATTCCCTTCCGATCAGCTGGGACTCGGGAGGCAGAGAATAGATGGGGGCGGGGCTAGTCAGAATTTTTACTACTGGTTCTCCAAACTACTCAAAATTTCCACTACTGGTTCTCCAGAACTGGTCAGAACCTGCTGAAACCCACCTCTGATGCAGAGTGTTCCAATGGAACTCAGTTCAGTGTGACCTCAGCTTCTCATTGTGTCTCTGAGAATTGCTGCAGATTGCATCATCTCTTTGTACCTAGGAACTGATTCTACCAGCAGTACAACTGATGATATTAAAGGGGAAGTATCTTCATTCACTTCCCTTGTGTCTGTTTTCCCAGTAGTCTAGTCTTAGTTAAATTAATTTCTGGGTTTAACAGACCCTACAGTTGTGGAATTTCCTGTGGTCTTCTATCCAAATATTTTCCTTAACTTTTCTAGATTAGCTAAGGTCAGCTAAATGCACTCAAACAATCCTTTCTGAAGGTGAGTAGTCTTTGTAAATTGGAACATAGAATCATAGTGCTGGAAGGGGCCTTGGAGGTCTTCTAATCCAACTCCCTACTCAAGGCAGGAGACTGTATACCATCCTGGTGAAATAGTTGTCCAGTGTATTCTTGAAAACTTCCAGAGATAGAGCACTCACAACTCCAGGAATTAAGAATTGACAATACTTACTTATGGATCAGACTGTGACTCAATAAAAACAATTGCTTTTCCACACACCTCATAGAGAGGAAAGCTGTCCCTAGGCTGTATCTGGCACTCAAATCTTTGAGGGCTTCCAAAATTACAGAAGCAAAATTGATATAGAAACATTTTTTTAAAAAAAACCATCGTTCCCCTGTTTTTATGTGTATGTTTTTCATGTGTGAAAGATAATAGTTTTCCTCTTTTCTGCTAAAGGTACTTAAATTACTTCCTTTTAAAAAAAATTCTTTCCCAATATATTTGGTGAGACATCAACTCCCCTTCTTGTGTGTCCTGGTCTCTTCCCTCAGCAGCCTGGTTTTAAAAAAGGGGGGTTTTTTCCATCGGATTGATCTTGAACCTATGATCCAGGATACTCATGAAGTCTCTGATTTAGCATCTTAACGCAGGGATTCCCAAACCTGAATAAATTATCCTAAATTTGGTAAAATCCATAATGACACATGAACCTATTGCCTAATCACAACAGGAAAGTTTAAATAAGAACTTTCTGGTAAGTGGTGAAAAAGTCTTTTTGATAGGAGGTTTTGGGGTAACAAAAGAAAAAAGTGTGAGTAACAAAGGAAGCTCTGCTCTAAGAGCTGAAAGATTGCTGTCTACAATCGCTTTCCATGCTAAGAGTCCAAAGCAATGCTTGTTGGGAAAGAAAGCATATTCAAGCTCTTGTCTGTAAAGATGGATGGAGATCACTGGTTGAACTGGTATCTTGTGTGATTTCATATATGGCGAATGTGTGTGCTGGGAATGTGTCCCATCCTGAAGAGTTCCTTGATTTGCTAATGTGTGAGATTAGATGGAGATGTTGACTTGCACCAAAGTGGTTTCAAGATGATGTGGCCTTGTCTTTCCTTCATGTGTGGTCCAAACCTACCAACTAACATGGCATCAAATCCTAATGACCAAAAACTAACTCATACTTGACACGTACTTTGGCCTTTTGCAGTCCAAGGAACAATGTGCTTTCTTGACTTTCATTTGTATAACTGGAGTGCAGAATCGCATAGGAAGCATCCAGGAGCACTAAACCATTATGTGCTGTATTAATTTTTGTATTAGCATGCCATGTAATACCAGCTGTTACAGTTTATAAGTTATGGTTTAGCTTGTAGCTTGTTGTACAAAGTCAACTGTGGCTTGTTCAATAACACACAGTTTAGTAAATATGTCTTAATACAATGTTTGAACCCTGGTAATTTTAACACAGTATCATCTTCTTCCCCTGTGGTTGTAATTACTATTGTGCAAATATGTGGTATAACTAGTGATTTTTTTTTTGTAGTTTAAGTTTAATATTTTCACATTGTTCAGTGACTCGTATAATGACATAGCAATAATAAGAATATTTATATTATGCCTAATGGCATTAAATTTATCTCCCATATATCATGATTTCAGAGATAGATTAGTATTTGGTTCCTCCAGATTGCAGGAAACAATTGCTTAGAAAATTTACACACGTGATTAGATTTAGCTACAGAATTGCCAGATAACCCAGAGCTACCAATATGGTACTGTTTTCATGTTAAATTGAGATTTTAGTCTAACAAAAGTGTAGTGCTGCTTTGTCAGTCATGATGTGAGGGCTGCAGTCTTTCCTTCCAAATTGCTTTCTAGACGTTCTGCTTCAAGGCTCAGGGCCGCTTTGAGGCTGCTTTGGGTGGACTCGGGATGGGCTTTTCACAGACGTAAAAGCTGTCGGATGAGCAGATGTAATCATTCCATTCACCATTAACCCAAACCTGCCCACAATCCTCTTCACGACCCTGGTAAGTGTTCGGTTCACCTGTCTTCCAATTCCTGAGATGGAAGCAAGAGATGGTGCATGTTTTTTTTTATCTCAAATAGTCAAAAAATAACCTCAAAGTCAATAAACTTATCTCTAGAGCTACCAAGCTATTGTTTCCTAAACATTTCTAAATAGTAAACATTTTACGGATAAATGTTTCTAAATGAAAGTGGACATTCCTCATCAGTCTCACAGCGAAATAGATTTCCTAAATGGTATAGGCTCCAATTCACCTTGCCTGGAAATAAATGGATTTATGTTTATTTTATTTTAGGTCATGTGATTAAAGGGTTACAAGTCTAAAGGATGTTGAGGGGCATTATGTTGCTATGAGTGATTGCTGGTTGAGTTCACACATCATGTTAAGTCAACATAAAATCATTTTATAGCTTGGTATGATGTTTGAAGCCAGTCTTTCACTTATTATTCACTTATTATAAAAAGAGCCACGGTGGTGCAGTGGTTAGAGTGTAGTACTACTTTTGCTGATCACCGGTTGCCAGCAGTTTGGCAGACTTTCCATCCTTCCGAGGTTGGTAAAATGAGGACCCAAATTGTTGGGGGCAATAGGCTGACTCTGTAAACGGCTTAGAGAGGGCTGTAAAGCACTATGAAGCGGTATATAAATCTAAGTGCTGTTGCTATTCTGCCTTTCAGAATTCAGAGATATTGGAAAAAACTGGAATTGAAGTTGAATTTTTGCTTCATGATGGGTAAGCAAATGGTAGCCATTCAGTTGGTGATGAGCCACAGTTTGCAATATATCCCTCAACCTTGACAGTGCTGGCTGGGCAGCTGGGAGGTGAAGTTCAGCAACAGTTGAAGAGCCATGTGTTCCCCAACTCTGCTAACAACAACAACAACAACGAAGACAAATATTCAGTGCTCACTTAAAGCCGTTTCTGTAATTACTGCCATCCAACCATTTCCAATCTCCTTCTGTATGTTGGTCATGGAGACCGATCCAAAAACGTTCATTTCTGGTCCGAGTCTGTATGAAATTCTGCAAGAGAAAAATCCAAGTAATTTGAATGATGGCATTTGGACTGTGGCAGTGCAAGAATAAAAATGCTATTTCCTTTGTAACCATAAAACAGAAGAAAGGAGAAAAATGGCACTCGAGTTACTTCTTATTGTTGATCAGGAATCTGATGAATTTGATGATTGCTCATATGTTAAGATGGCAAGGCTAAAATTCAGGCCTCAGCAGTCCTTTGAGGCCGAGGAAAGTTTCATGAGAAACCACTAGTTTAGGGGTTAAGCATGTGACCAAAACCACAGAAGGCGTGCTTGACTATTTTTATAATTTCTATATTTCTATACCTTACTTATCTATTGTGTGCCAGTTTTCTCTTATGAAACTAAGTGAAAGCAAAGAAATGTATAAATATCTGCCTCACACTGTGTTCAAGGTTCCTCCACCTTTAGGAAGATCGGTCTTTATTCAGCTGAATAAACGCATTTGACTTATTAAGACAAACCCAGATTTGGTCTTTTTTTTTTCACCAAGTCACACCTGTGAACCTGCATAACATGACAAACTCTAGAAGTGAATGCCTCTGAACCAGAGCAAGGCACCCAAGATAGGAAACAAATGATACCTTAGCTTTATTCATGCTTGCTATGTGCTGGGAAGAAAGTTTACATCAAATTTGTGGGTGTCCCATCTTACCTGCTTTCCAAGACTGTCAATGATGACCAATTGTGACTGTTTGCGTTCACAGTCTGTCTTGGCGTCATGCCAGGGAATTGACTTCAGGGAGAAGAAGTAACACTTTCCACCAAAGTATTCCCATTGTCTAGTATCAGCACCACATGGAAACACTGAGCAACAGGAGGAAAAAAAATAAAGTCAAAAATTGATACTGGCTTGGCTTGACAATGCATGCAAGATCAAGAAGACTGTTCTGATGATAAGGACTGATAAAAACAAGCTGCATAGGCAAAGCTAGATATGTCCTGCAGAGACATGCACTAAAGTAGTACTGTTTTTTGACCTTGGTCAGCAGAATTGTCAAAAAAAAAAAAAAAGAAGAAGAAGAAGAAGAACCTGGAGCAGAATTGCCCCAGAAGTAGCCCCAGAGCAGAAGTAGAGACCAGAAAGGGAACTATAGAAACTTACAGTGAAAGTCGTGGCCAAAGGGATCCTTTGAAAAATTGACTGTCATCTTGTTGAGTTCAGATGAAATTGTTGAGACTAAGATTGTAAAGGGAAGGGAAAGAAATGCACGTTAGAAACCTTGCAATGTCATTCTTTATAGTAAGAACAGAATTGTAATCAGAAGAGAAGGGCAGATGATGCCTATTTCAGAAGCTGCTCTTGTAAGACTGTTTCATTTTGGTCACTACAGAATTGTTGCTACTAATGGCCCTTGGGAATCTACCTGGAAGAGAAGGCAAGCAGATAAAGCCCACCTCAGAATCTGTTCCAGTTGGATTGCTCAACATCATTGGGACGATGGTTTCAATGTTTCAGTGCAAACAATCTCCAAAGTTCTACTTAACTATGATTTTATTAATGAAAATGGTGCACCTTACACACTGATTTGATAAGACTTTTCCCTGAAAAATGGCATTTATCCACAATAATACAAAAGAATAGAAGTGCTCAGCAACAAAGGATACAATCCTATACCGTGTTGTATAGTACCGTTCTACAATAGATTTTGTATACAAGTGTGGTAACAAAGAGCAGCGGGAATGGCACTGGAGAATGAGAAGGAAATGTCATTGTGCCAGGGAAGCTCAGTTTGTAATTATAAAATTCTACCAAACAACAATACCAAACCGAACAAGAACAGGTGTTGGCAAATTCTTTGCAAGGTTAAAGCTGTATTTATATTGCAGATATGTATTAGGTACCAACTTTCATATATCCCCAGACTGCCTGATCTGGCTGTGCTGGCTGGAGCAACTGAGAATTAAAATCCAATATAACTGGAAGGCTCTAGATCAGGGGTGTCAAACTCGCGGCCTGCGGCCCAGATGCATCACGCGCTGCCATGCCCACCCCCGTTTTAGCAAAGGGGGGGGGGGGAAGTCACGATACGTCACATGACGACAACATGACAACACAGGCTGGACACCCCTGCTCTAGATTGAGGAAGACTGATCTAACCTTAAGTAAAAACAGTGGATTCCATGTCTGAGTTTCCTCAAAACCACATTTTCATTCCCATCTCAGTACCAGAGAGGCGTATAGAGTTCATAAAGCCAGGAGGCTGCTTACAGGTGGTCTTTGACTTACAACTATTCACTGTGATTGTTTGAAGTTTCAATGGCACTGAAAAAAGTGATTTACAACTGGTTCTCACACTCAGAACCATCTCCATGATCATGTGATCAACATTTGGACACCTGGCAACCAGCAGGTATTTACAATGGTTGCAGCATCCTGGGATCATGTGATCGCCATTTGCGACCTTCCCAGCCAGTTTCTGACAAGCAAAGGCAATGGGAGAAACTGGAATCACTTAACAGCCACATAATTCACTTAACTGCAACAACCATTGCAAAAAAGATCATAAAATCAGGTGTGACTCACTTAACAATTGCTTTGCTTAGTAATGGAAATTCTGGACCCAATTATGCTCATAAGTCAAGGACTAACTGTATTAAGAAGCCTTCCTGAAATTTATTGGAGTACAATTCCCAAGATCCCTAGATTTAGTGGTGGGTTGCTCCTGGTTCTGTCCGGTTCTATAGAACCGGTAGTAAAACTGGCAGGAGGCTCCGCCCACCTGCCACAACATCATCATGGGTGATCTGCACATGCGCAGAAGCGCACGCTCCCACTGCGAACCAGTAGTAAAGGTAAGTAGAACCCACCCCTGCCTACACTGTGCAGGGAGTATCGCACAGCTGGAAGATACAGTGTTGAGAAAGGCTCAATGCTGCAAATTGGCTCAATGCTGCAAATTTATCCAGTGTTCCTTTTACACATAATTTTTACCACAAAGATCCTCCATCTTGCTTTAGAGTCAATTTTCTTCTGGCCATTTGAGCCAAAAATCAAAGAGGAAAAACTGGAAACCTGCTCTGAGTTTTGCAGCTTTCCTTAGAAATTCCCTCTTTTATTACATGAGATATTGCAAAACATAAAGGGGGAAAACATACCTTTGGAGAAGGCCACCGCATAGCCAATGAAAATGAACAAATAAGAGATACCCAGTAGCACATAAATTAGAAAGAATGATCTTGGGAGCAGGTTTCTTCCTCCTTTATATGAAAGGAAAGAAAATGTAGAAATGTTATCCAATTAATGGGTAGGAGTTTCTGTGGATATTCCTTATAGCAAAAAAGAGAATTGGCCTAAGCTATGTGCTTTTTCAGACATCTTATGGTTATTTCAACAATTTGGAGAATGAAGCTTTCATTAATAAATGGTTTACAGACCTTGTTTTGTAAACATACTGGATTCTATTCAGATCTTCTCATTTATTTTTAGAATGGGCAACCTTTTTTAGGTTAAGAGGCTTATTTTTAATAGCATGCTGGAAATTGCATTCCAAACTCTTGGTATACCAGAAAAGCAAGTGGAAATTAAGTGTAAGTTGGTATATGTCCTTGATTTTTTAAAATCATCATCAAATAGGGGGCAGAAAGTATTTCAAATTCAAACTTATTTCAATTTCAAACTGAGCTCAAGACTTATTTTCTCTTTATTCATTTTTTGGGAAATGATATACAATTAAAAAGCCATTTTGATCTGTAATATAAGCACAAAATAATTTTAAAGCTGTCCCTCCCCCATGATCAATAATTTATAGATGAAAAGTAAACATTTATGCAAAGTATGGTTCATGTTGTATCATCTGAGTTTTTTAAACAAAGTTTCATTTTCTTTACTTTTTGTGAAATTAATTCATCTCTTATGATTGGCAAGACAGAAAATCAGGGGAATTGTCTATGGCAGTGTTTCTCAACCTTGGCAGCTTTCAGATCTGTGGACTTCAACGCCTAGAATTTTCCAGACAGCCATCTGAGGTAGAGAATTCTGGGAATCAAAGTTCGCACATCTGAAAGCTGCCAAAATTGAGAAACATTGCTATAGACTAGGTGTCAGCAACCCGTGGCTCTGGAGCTGCATGCGGATCTTTCAGCCCTCTGCTGCGGCTCCCGATGCCACTGCTGCTGCCACCTCCATGGCCTGCCCACCATGTGCAGCACAGTGAAAGGTAGCATGCTTCACAATGGGGGAGACGGGATCCCCTCCTCCTGGAGCCCATTACAATGCAGAACCACAATGTGACCCTCCCCACTTGCCCCTGGCAACAGCCGTGGTGTTGGTCGTGGTGCAGTGTGGGGTGGGCCAGTGTCTTGGGGCGGAGAGCAGATCGCACGTCCAGCACCAACCAAGGCTGGAAGTAGCTGCTCGCTGTTTCTTGCTGCAGTTGGGCAGTGAGAGAAAGACAGAGAGAGAGACAGATATGGCTTGATTTGGCTCGTCTGCTCCCCTTTCTCTGCCTTTGCTGAGTTTTGCAAGGATTCAGCGGATGCTGCCTTAGTGATGGGGAGGGGGTTTCATCCCATACTTTGCCTGCCAAGCATCTTTGGGGGCGCCCGGTTACTATATTTTCTGGCCACTTTGGACTGATTTGCAGGATGCATATGCATGCCTGTGTGAGTGTGCTGCTACTTGGGATGATGCTTCTCTGAAGTGTGTGCGGTGATCTAAGGCAGCAACCTTGTGGTACTGTGATGTAACAGCCTGACAGTCACTCCTTTTACAATGCAAGGTTTATTTTTGTATCTTTCCAGAGACAAAGAGAACATGGCCGAATTTCCTTACAGTTATTCCTTGGGTTTGTGGGTTGGGGAGCGGGGGTGGGGAGTGGAGGAGAGGGAGAGAAAGAAAAAGAGAGAGAGAAAGAGAGAGGGGGGGAGAAGGGGGAAGAGAGATAGACAGACAAAGAGAGAGAGAGAGAAAGAAAGAGAGGGAGGGAGGGGAGAGGGAAAGAGAGAGGGGGAAAGAGAGAGAGAAAGAGAGAGGGAGGGAAAGAGAGGGGAGGGAAAGAGAGAGAGAGAAAGAGAGGGAGGAAAGAGAGAGGGAGGGAGGGAAAGAAAGAAAGAGAGAAAGAGAGAGAGGGAGAGAGAGAGGGAGGGAAAGAGAGAGGGGAAGGGAAAGAGAGAGACAAAGAGAGAGAGGGAGAGGGAAGGAAAGAGAGAGAGAGAGACAAGAGACAGAGACAGAGATAGACAGAGAAACAGTCCTGTGACTGGGTGCGAGTGAGTGACGTCGAGTTGGCCATGCCTACCCAGGTTTTGTGGCTCCCGGTGTTTTCTTTTCTGTGGGGAAACAGGTCCAAATGGCTCTTCGAGTGTTTAAGGTTGCAGATCCCTGCTATAGACAATTCCCCTGATTTTCTGCCAGGGACTGTGATAACCCGTAGACTGAATACTTAGCAACTTAGCAACAAAGCATCCACATCTGAACAACATTTGCTTAAGTCATTTTAGAGTCCCACTGGCATCAGGCCAGGAACAATTTAAGGGGTTTGTAGTATGTGTTTGAGAAAGATTGTATGTGTATGTACATATGTGTTTAAATAACCTTCTCTAGAACTTTATAACAAGTTCTTTTTGCAACAGTACCCTAAAAATTGAGGCAGTTTGATATGGTGGTTAAGACACCAGACTAGAAACCAGGAGGCTATCAGTGCTAGTCCTGCCTTAGGCATAGTGTCAGCTGGGGATCCTGTGCTAGTCACCCTGTGTCAGCTTTGTGAAGCAGGCAAGAGCAAACCATTTCCAAAACCACACTAAGAAAACTGCAGGAACTGGTGCAGGCAGTTGTCAGGAGTCAAACTAGCTCGAAACACATTTAAACCACCCTGAAAGATAAACTAAAATGAAAGTTAACAGGCCATCTTTCCAGGGCAAAACATGAAAGTCACAGTCCAAAAGTTCAGCTCTCTATTCACCTCTGCTGAATCTTGTAGTGATCTGGAAATGTGCACAAAGCTGCAACCTAATCAGTCCCATTTGTCCTAATGGTAAGTAAATAAATGCCTTATTAATTGTCCTGCTGGAATTTGCACAGTAGGAAAAATGGGCCTCATTCTATAGTAATGAATATAGTTCTACATTTTTAGCTAGCTAGATTTTTTTCAAGAGATATGACTAATTTACAAGCAAAGCTTTTCTAAACAATTAGCAATTTGTCCGAATGGCTTTTAAAAAGTAAACAATAGCCATGCTTATCCAACTCAAGGCTGGTTAATAACAGGATTCCATTGCCTCAACTAGATCTCCTCTTTTGCTGTTATCTGCACTGGAAGAACTCTTCACATGGCTGAATGAAGTCTTTTTGGTCAATGTAAAATAGAGTAAAACCTCTGGTCACAACCATAATTCGTTCCATAACTTTAGTCACAAACCAATTTGGTCATGACCTGAACCTAATTTTGGAAATTTGGCACTTACAAAAAAAATGGTGCAGAAGGGGAAATCGGCTGCAAAAAAAATGTGCATTTTTTGGTTGGAACCCGATTTGGTCGTGGTCAGAAGTGTTCGTGACAAGAGGTTCTACTGTATATGGTATGGCTCTGTAACCTTAAACACTCAAAGAGCCATTTGGACACATTTCCCACAGAAAAGAAAACACTGGGAGCTACAAACCCTTCCCGTGTCTGACTATTTCTTGAGCAGCCCCAAAACTAGCATATGTAGTTGAATTAAATGTTCTATTTTTCTTCTGAAACTTTTCTTTTCTTGGATTTATCCATGGTTGGCCTACCGGGGGTTGAAAAGCTCAATAATTGTGTGCCGGCAGGTGTCACACATTGACAGTTGTGACACATATTTTGAGTGACAGGGAGCTGCAGCAGAGAGGTGAAAGAGGCACATGGGGCTCCAGAGCTGCAGGTTGCTGACCCCTGGTATATGGCATCCTCAATCTGCATCAGGACCACATTATTTATCTTTAGTATATTAAAGGTACTTCTATGCTACTGCAATAAGAAAAAACCCTTGGCAGGTAACAGAACAAGTAAAAGTCAAAGCATGCATAATATCAATAAAACAGCTGTTAAAACAACTGAAAAATTGAAACTATACAATATATATTTGCCTCCATTTGTGTACAATGTATGCTACAAAAGAAATAAAAACAGAATAGCAATGTTCACATTAAGGGAAGGCTCTTTGAAACAGTTGGGTCTTGAAGGGCTTCAGAAGTTCCAACAGAGGGAGTCAGTCTGATCTCTAGCGGGAGGCTGTTGTTCAGTGTCAACCTCACTAGATAAATTAGACTGCACCACCGGCTAAAATTATTTTTATTCAGACTGTTATGTGTCTTCCTCCTTTTTACAGTTTTAGTGAATTAGGGAAGTGTCTGCCTGAGCTGCCTCTGAATTTTATCTCATAGTTTAACACTCAAGCAATGCTTTAGTCTCTTTTGCCTAGGTAATAGTTCCTACAGTGGTGGCCAAAATTGTGGAACATATTTTGGGAAAAGTATATTTTGGAGATTTGATGGCTAATAACACCACTTTTTTGGGGGAGTTGCAAAATAATCATATTCCACTGCTGGTATGGCCTTGTAATAGCCCAGACCTTAACCCAATTGAAAATCTATGCAGCCTACTAAAGAAACTTGTTAGTCAGAAGTGACCCAGCAATAAAACCCACTTAATAAAAGCAATCATTCAATCTTTCACATTATAACAGCTGCAGAACTAAAAGACTTGGTTCACTCCATGGGAAGACATTGTAAGGCCGTAATTCATGCTAAAGGTTACCCAACTAAATATTAACTGACATGGTGATAATTTTTGTATATCTCGTTTTTTCTACGTGTTTCACTTTTCTTCTTTATACTGTAACTGCTATTCTAATAGCAAATCCTTCATGAAAGTTATTGCATTACATTCTTGATTAAATTATCTTTCTATTGATATTTAATTTTATGGTACTACTCCAAAAAAAGGTGGTGTTATTAGCTAGTTTTAGAAAATACACTTTTCCCAAAAGGTTTCCACAATTTTGGCCACTACTGTATATATTTCTGTCAAGGTAATCTTATTTACTCTATACCAATATTCCTCAACCTTAGCAAGTTTACAATGTGTGGACTTCAAATCCCAATATTTCCTAGCCAGCAATGTTGGCTGTTGAATGAGGTCTACACATTTTAAGATTGTGAGAAAGAGTTGTTTATATACACAATGTCAGCAATGTGACAGAAATGTAGCGCCGCCTCACTTCAGCCCCCATAACTTCTCATGTGGGATTTGGAGCAGCTTCTTCCTGTTAGAGCTAATTGATCAGGCCAGTATTGACCAGAATAGGGAATCCTAAGGATACCTGGGTACCAAATCATATTGGGTGGGATTAGGAGTTGAGAGGAACAAAAATGTAAAGTCTATTGCCACCCCCCTCCAAACTCTTGATGCAGTTTGGAATTGTTGTGTCTAAACATGCCATTAAAAAAACCCATTCATGCTTCTGCTTGCATGCTGTCACCCCTAATTTTTCTTCAGATATTTCTAGCTAAAGCACCGATTTGTTATTTTCTGGCAGATAGATGAATACTTTAGATGAGTGGAAATTTGGAAGTTTCACTTCTAGCAACTTATTTATTTGAAACCTGCTTGCCTTCAAAGGAAAAAAAAAAGACATGGGATTATGTATGGAAAAACAAATTAATGAAGGAACACTAAACATAAAATATGAGATGTCATATCAAGCAGGAAAATCACCCGAAGTATGGAGCATAAAAGAAGTTTAAAAACTGGAAGTGAAAAGATCTTTACCCAGTGCTGAAAAGGCAACTGGATAGGCACCAGACAAACTTCTATCAGTTACTGTCATAAAAATGTTTTACTCCCTGGTTGCCGCTCACCACACCTCTTGAGTCATCTGGAAAAGAGGCTTCAAAAAGCTGATTATAGAGAACCCAACTTGATATGAAGGCAAGGGATCCTCCAGGATCAGTCTATATCTCAGTTAGAAAGACACTACATCCTGAATGGGAAGATAGATTGATACCTTTATATGTCCGGAAATCATCTGCAAATTTTTCTTCATCCATCTTGGAAAGCTGTGCACCTTTTGCGTTATTTGGAAACACTTCCCCAAATAGGGACTTTGTGGTTTTGCTGAAATTGCTCTACAGAATAAATAAATAATAGTTAAATATTAGCTCGGGATGATTCTTAACTTTCCTGCCCTTCTGCTCATCTCTTTTTAGAATATAGCCACCTTTCAAAACTTACTCCTTGCACGAAAATCACAATGTCCCCATATATGATGAATGGAGAACTAAAACAATCCTGCTAATGTCATCAGATTTTCCTTAATTATATTAAAGGCCTATTCTTTGTTCTCATCCACCTAATTATAACTTCATAAGAGCAAGAACAGTGAATAATACCTTGCTGATTAAAAAGAACTATAAACCAGCAAAGAATCCCACAGATTTCCTGTATTAACACTAGCATAGAGAACTGATTCGACAAAATAGACATCAATGTAATATTGACAAATGTATTCACTGTTATAGCAGTAAGCAGCTCTTTATTGTAATTTGCATTACAGTAATTTCAGAACAGGCACACATAGGTACAAAGTCATGGTGTGCTTAAGCGTTTTTGAAAAAATAATAACATAATTGACTAATTTGGTTTCCTCAAACCAAAAAAGTATAGATCACACAATGGCTTAATATGAATAGAAGTAGAGCATACTTTGCAGTAGTGACCGGATATTTACAAGTGGCCAGTTCTTATTTTTCCAGGAAAGGACACAACTGGCAAACCAGGTACAATTTGCTTATTTGGTCAGCCAAGGTTAGCAAAGGATCCAGCTTAGATCAGAGGAAACTCTTTTAGATGTGTTCAAAATAAAAAGAAAATCTGTTTAGTGTAGATGACAAAAGTTTAAAAAAGAACAAGGAAGAGGTAGAATGGTTCAGATTTTGTTTCGGCTCTGTTTTAGTAGCATTAGTGAAGAGTAAGCTAGCAGCTTGAGCTGGATGGCAAGATAATCAGCAAATATTAATTTAGCTTGAATAAATTTCAAATATCAGATGAAAAGCATTCTAGCAGATGGAAGGATCTTGCTAACAGTGTGGTCAAACCTAACGTTCATTTATCATGGAGAAATCCTAGAAAAATGGATGAAGGGCCAGACTACTGAAGAGATTAAATTTTATCTGTCTTTTAAAAGGGGGAAGGGAGATCTGCAAACCAGGCAGCCTGATAATATTTGGGGAGATTCTAGTTACATTAGTTAGTTGCTCAACTCCTGGTGACTGCATGTGTAAATGCTGATCATCTCATTCTGTCTGTAGTAATACCTTGTACCACGGACAGTCCTATAATTTTTCTGATCCCATTCATCCACTTATCCATTGTCTTTCCTTTCCTCACCCTTACCAACCAGAAACGTTTTCTTCATGTTCATCATCCCGTTGTGTCCAATGATGACCGATTTCCATGTGTAAAAATCTTAATGTACTTGCTGTAAAATGGTTGAGGGGATGCTTAGGAATGGGGCTTTTTTTCTATTTTTGTTTCTATTCCAATTCTCTAATTCCCATACCTCTTTCAAAGACATCTTAACTCCACTCTCTGATGACAATGGTAAAATATAAATATTTGAATTATCATTTTGTGTATATGTATTACTGCTTTGGGTAAAAATGTCCCTTTAAAAAAACCAATTTTCACCTATCACAACCATTTGCACATATCACAACCAATTTAATTAGTTTCTTAATTTCTCTTCCATCTCAACTTCAAACTATGAACATGAATTTATACAGAAATTCTTGATCTGATATTTCCCTTTGTGTTTCAGCCAGCAGTTTAATTCTGTCTTTGTTAAAAATAGATAAACAAGCACAGGAGAAAGAAAGTATGTCATTAAAAATATTTGAATATCCATATTTTAAATATATGTTGAATAAATATTTTATTTAAATACTGCTTTACTTAAAAATGCACAAGGTGCATTAATATTTTCTAAATTTTACCTAATCTCTATTTGTGTCTTCCATCATTAAAGACATTGTATACTTAAGCTGAAATGGAAGATTTATTTATTTATTTGTTTGTTTGTTTATTTATTTATTTATATTTATATTTATATACTGCCCTGAAACACCCCGTCAATGGAGTCAATGCTTACTATGATTTCTAATTGTTCTGTCTCCCTTTGCAGACACACACAGACAGTTGCTAAGGAGTTAAGGAGGTAACAGGGGACAAGATCATAAATAAAGGTCTGTGCAAAGAGAGCTAGCCTGAATTAATCTATTTGTATTTCAAGCAGCAATAGAATGGTACAAATTCCTTCCAAGAATCAAACTGTCAAATAGTCAGCCAGTCCAAAAGTTAAGGGTTCAAGAACAGATAAATAAAGGAACAAAAGTCACAAGTTGGAATTCTGAACAGTTGTTTCCAAGGAAGACTGAAGGCAAAGCAACCACATAAAACTACATCCAGGTAGCTGGCTGCAATTAACCAGGCCTCACTCTTTGCCAAGTGAGGAGCTTCATTGACTGTCATTGCTTTGCTCGCTGCTGTGGGAAAAGTAGTTGGGAAAATCATGAAACAACGAGCTGTTCAGACTTATTTTTTAAAAAGCACAGGAAAAGACAGGAAGCTAAGGAAATAAGAATAGTAATAATTTTTTTTCTGCGAAGTTTTGAACCAGCAAGATTCTATTTCAAGGAGACCTATAGTAAATATGTTATTACAGACCTCATGAGTCTAAGGTAGAGGTGTAAAACTCAATTTCATTAAGAGCCGCATCAGGATTGTGTTTGACCTCGGGGGGCCGGGGGAGCATGGGGAGGGTGGGCATGGCCAGCTTGATGTCACTCAAGGCTCCATTTTTGGCCGCGATGACCTCCTGCAGCCCTCTGCCAGTGAAAATAGAGCTCGGGGAGGCTATATGTGGCCCACCTGGGCTCCATTTTGGGCCGTGACGGCCTCCTGCAACCCTCTGCCAGCAAAAACGGAGCTTGGAAGGGCTGCATACGGCCTCCCCAAGCTCCGTTTTTGCTGGCAGAGGTTTGCAGGAGGCCATCATGGGCCAAAATGGAGCCCAGGAAGGCTGTGTGCAGCCCCCTTGAGCTCCCTTTTCGCTGGCAGAGGCATCACGGGCCAGTCCTTCGCTGTTTCCAGGGCAGGTCCGTTGCCCAGATCTAAGCACCCTGCGGGCCAGATCTGGCCCCTGGGCCTTGAGTTTGACATCCCTGATCTAAAGGAAAGAAGGCAACGGTAAAAGATGTTGTTCCGGTGTTTGTGTTATTTGATGCTTTAACTTATATACTAGACAACCTTGTGACCTGTTGGGTTGTCCTTTGAGAGAAAGGCAGTGCAGTCTGGTGTGATCAAGAATGATCATTAAAATTTTAGGCTGACCATATATTTTTACCCCAATGGTGGATGGTCCCTGATAATGAAAGAGTATATATCCTAAATGGAAAAATAATTGTATTGGCAAATGAACTTCAATAAGTCAATATTTATCTACCTAAGACTGGAAACCTTATATGAACTTTTTGCTGGAAGAAAAAAGAATGATTTCAGGATTAAAAAAGATGTGGACTAAATGAGGGGTTGAAGGGATTTGTATAACATCTAAGAGGGAAGGAGGACTATAGAACTGTAAATCTGTTGAAGAGGTCGGAAGTCATTATATCTAATAACATTTTTTTCCTTTCACCTTTCTTTTCTTTAGATTTGACTTTTATTGTATGTAAAATTCTCAATAAATGTAAATAAAAAGAATTAGTTTCTCTTCCAAAATTTATTTTATTAAGCTACTGGTGAATACAGAAGCTGAGCAGATTATTGTGACAAACATGACCAGGAGGGGTCAATAATAACTTTTTATGAAAAAGTAGGATCGAGGCATAGGGATGTGGTGGCTCAGTGACTAAGATGCTGAGCTTGTTGATCGAAAGGTTGGCAGTTCAGCGGTTCGAATCCCTAGTGCCGCGTAACAGGGTGAGCTCCTGTTACTTGTCCCAGCTTCTGCCAACCTAGCAGTTCGAAAGCACGTAAAAAATGCAAGTAGAAATAATAGGGACCACCTTTGGTGGGAAGGTAACAGCCATGCCGGCATGCCGTTAGTCATGCCGACCACATGACCATAGAGACGTCTTCGGACAGTGCTGGCTCTTCGGCTTTGAAACAAAGATGAGCACCGCCACCTAGAGTCAGGAATGACTAGCACATATGTGCGAGGGGAACCTTTACCATTGGATTGAGGCTCAGCTAGGTGGCAGCACCAAAGCTAAACAGAATCACCCCTTATTTAAGATTTAGATTGGGAAACTACCAGGAAAATCCAGGACTATAGGCTAGGTTGGTTAACAGAGAAAATATATCAGAAGGCACTGACATAACTAATTCCATATTGTTTTCAAAAACTAAAACCAACAACCTATTTGAACACGCTTATTAACTCTCCAGGAGCCTAGTTCAGTTGGAAAGACTTTATTTTTTTAAGTCACCATAGTGACTCAACAATCAGTATGAAAAAAAAAGAATGTATGGAAAAAGGCAAAGACATGGCAAATACAAACACAGATACAATTAATGTGAAGGGAGATCATTCTGTTCAACAAGCTTATAAAGGCAGAATTTAATGTGTGCAAAAAGAAAGTTGAAAGAAGATCCTACCATACCTGAGATTCCCATCATCAGCTACAAGGACAGGGCAGTGTAGCATCGGCTGCTCATGAAATTGTTGGAAAAGATTATAGCAACTCATACATTTTAATGGGAAGAGAGGGTTAAGGAATGCAGAAAATCAAAGTCTTGGTGGTATCTCTATGAATGATTCAGTGTGTTCCAGGCATTGTCCATAACAGCCCAAGACATTTCTATTCTCTACTGGTAGTAATGCTAATGAAAACCAAGGTGACATGGGGAAGCTGGATCATTACTACAATGCTGCAAAGGTGGTTGGGAGCAGAGATGTTAAGATGGGAAAGGAAAAGGCATTCCATGGGTAATATGACAAATATGGATAGTATAAAACAATGGCTCACTCTAATTTCAGGTCAAATAGAGCAAGGATGATTTTTTCCCTTCAATCTGAGGATCACATTTGGCTTTTGGGTAGAATGCCCAGGCAGTATTCCAAAAAGTATTGGAACCAAGGAACCAGAACAGAAATTAAATCTAAATTTAAAACTAGTTCAATACTATGATATTATTCCCTAAGAATTTAATAGCTTTTCCATTCTGTCACTTTAAGCCTAACTACACACACCAACTTTTGGAATGGGCTGTGCAGGCCTCTCTCAAATCTTCTGTATGCATTTGAGACACCAGGTAGTAGGCTTTTTAATGGAGCATTTGATGAATATCCATAACTTAAATCCTGTCTGAAAGTTAATCAGTTTCAGAGTTCATGGAAAAAATAATGTGGAATACAAACCTCAGATAATTTATTTTTAAAAAGCCAAACTTCTTGAGCCAGATTTCAAGCAAATAAGCTGGTGTTTAAAAACAATAAAATGTGGTCAGCCTTGAAAATTATGCACTTTTGTAAATGTAACCTTTGTGCTTGTTAAAAAGATATCAACCCTGAGTTACTCAGGAAGAGGAATGGACTCAATCAGAACAAAGACTATGCCCTAGACTAGATGTCCAGAAATTTATGCAGTGCTTTTAAAATGGCACAGTATGTCTAATAACATTTTATGCCTGTAGTACATAAATTATTTTAATTTTTAATTTCTCCAGTCACTTTTTAAGGTCATACTTTAGAACCTGGCAGTCTCCTGGTATTCTTGGATACCTTTTCCATCAAGGTTCATAGCTGACTGTATTTGCTGGAACTGTAGGTCTTGAGAGATATATCAAAAATTTGGAAGACAGTGGATTCTTCATGCTTGAATTATGTCAACATTGCAGGACATCTGCAGTACAAACACTGGCCATATCATTTGCACAACAGTTAAACTAATGGTCTTTAAAATGTGTTTACTTCTTTGGTCTGTTCTACTCCATTTTTAGCCTGCTACAAACATTTGGGCTGTAAAGACAAAAAGCTGCTAAGGAGATGTATTTGAGTGCTGCCATCTTTTGACCCCTGAATAACATGCATAGGGAAAATTTGCTATATTCTAAGATATTGCACTGGAATCTGCGCAAGAGATGGTGTTTGCCACTGTACAGCTCGGCAAACCCAACTGGATCTTTTGGAATATTTTGTCTTCAAAATCTATCCCGCTTAAATCAAGATGCTTCAGGCTGGGGAGTGACTGGCAAACAATTAAAATGGTTTCTGGAGAAAGTTGACTGCAGTCTCTCAAACAAAGACTCTCTAAGTTTGGCAAACCATTTAAGCAAAGAAGACCTACATCTGTCAAAGAATTGCTCCTGAGATCTAAATGGTGCAGTTGCTTCATGTGGCGCCCAGTGAAGTGCATGGCTGAATCACTAACACTACAATGGCACAAGGCAAGGTGCTGAAGGTCTTTCAGATGTGGTGCTACTGCCTCGATCCCCACATCTGTTATACGGTAGACTTCTGAAAGGATCAGAGTTTTGAGAGTGCCCTGGGTGGCAATATTCAATAGGTGCTGGTTGGAAAAAGCAGGGACATTCCAGATTGAAAGTTGTTGGATTCTTGGGAAAGTGCAGGGGGTCTCTGGCACTTGGAACCAAACAAAAGGGATCTCACAACATCTCAGCTCCAGGGTGGTAAGAGAGGAGGGCATACAGCCATACTGGAATGAACGGAGGTCTAGCTCCTTCAAGCTCAATTGGTGGAGTTTGGGACATTGTTTGCCCAAAGCCTGCAGCAGTGCTGAGGTAAGTATTTCTTGTTTTCGAAAGGAGTGGAGGGATCCCCGTAGCTTCAGAGTCCGCAAGTTGCCTTGGAAATAGTGCCGCAGAAGATGCCATAAGATCTTGGAGGATATCTAAAGGGAAAGGAAAAACAATAGAATTAGCAACTGGAAAAAATATTGGAATGCATATAATTACTGAAAATTATAACTGGCACAGAAACAAATCTAATTTCCAAGCCTATGGCCACAAATCAGATATGAAATAGCTCAGTGAATCTTATTTCTAAAATAGATAAATAAAACAGGATTAGGATAGATAGCACCCCAATGTTTAGTCTAAATCAGGGGTGTCAAACTCATGTCATCACGGCGGCGTCACATGACATATTGGGACATTTTTTTCCTTCACTAAACCGGGTGCGGGTGTGGCCAGCGTGTGACGCATCCGGCCTGTGGGCCAGGAGTTTGGCCCAGGTCTAAACCTTAAAAAGTTTGTATAACTTTTTAAATAAATATGCATTTTGAGAATTGTAGTTTATCTGAGGGGTCTTGATGCTCTCTGAGCTTGCTCTTTTTCTTGAAAACCAAACCTTTCATTACCCAAACTAGGTAACATCATCAGTGCTAATAAGGAGTGCAGTTTGCTGTCAGTTTATATTCTGGTGGCCTGCCGTGTCAATGTTGTCATAATTAAAACAGATTCTCATCAAATTACCAATAGTTGAGAGTAAGCATAAACCAAACTTAAACATCCCGTTGGAACAAATATACAAATAATATGAATAAATCAGAATTTAATAAAATCAAACAAATACACTAGATACCATTCACCATTGGTCCTCTGGAATACTTCAGTTTTCAAGTGTCCAGGAGGCCCATAAATCAACCTGATTTTCAGTGGGAGTATTCCAGATGTTTTAAACCTTGTATCAGTGGCATCTATGTGATGTGTGAAGTGTCAAAATGGCAGGCAATACATTGTAGTGCAAACTTTGCCCCTTTTGAACATTCATGTGAAATTGATGCATATGCTAAAAGGCTAGGGCTCCCGTTGCAATGCTTCCCTGGCAATTGTGACAATTTCAATCTCTTGTGCAGAAACTACTGTGTTGTATAATTTTAAACATGATCAGGTTAGACTTTTTGTCTGATAAGCCTTGCCGTCTGTCAATATACCTCTTATTTATCTCTTATCACAACTAGAATAAAATTATATCAAATCATAGATAGAACATTGCTTATAATAAAGCATGCTATGTTTGGCAAATTAAAATATTATTTGTTTTGCCAGAAATTCTACTAAATTACATTACTGTGGAGATGTCTTTTTCTCTCTCTCTTTTAAATTGTAAGTATATCTGTTGTACTGAGTCTGACCTGGACCTTCCCATGCCTTTCCCAAAACATCTATCTCCTATTTTCAGAATAATTTGTTTGGTAAATTTATATAGGCGCCCTGTTAGGTGTTAGGCATTTCTGACCCTGCAAGAAGAGAGGTCCACGTGTCGCCACAAGAAGTTGTCCCGCACCAAACGATGCCACCGTTTGCAGACTCTGCGGAAAGAAAGTTTGTTAGCCAAACACGCTCATCTCCCCTAAAGGAATTGATCCAGACGACCCTGACGGATTGTCCGTCCCCCCACCACGCCCCGCCAGGCATTCCTACATGGATGTCACGGGAGTTATCTGCCCCTTGCGCAAAGCGTTTCCATTGATACGTTGTTTCGCATTGTGACGAGTTTATCCCTCGCGCCCCAGGCACAGCGCCCGGACAAAGACACCAATCGGCGTTTCACCAAACGCTACGCATGCGGCCGACCCTATCCCGAAAGCAGGACAGCGTAGTTGACGTTGAGAGGAGGAGGAGGAGGAGGCGGGTTCTCATGGAAACGGAGAACGCGAGGCGGAGCCGACTACTTACCTCGCCACGCCTACTCGGTCACGCGGCGGCAGCCAGACCAGAATCTGGAGGAGAAGCGAGTCCGGGAGAGAAGAAAGAGTCGGAGGGGATAGCGCGGCCATCATTTATCACACTGATCACAGCTTATCTTCCCGCGGCAACTGTTGGCGGAAGGGGTTCGTAGAACTTCCGTTTTTCCTCGTGACCCCGTACTTCCGGGTTGGCGGTCCTAGATTGTTTTTCTGCGGCGAGAATTCTCCATATTCCGCTGAAGGGTTGTGGCGTCTCGGCTTTCTCGGTCTGAAGGAAGCCTCCTCCGCGGTGAGAGGGGTTCTTGTCGGGGCGGGGGGGCATATTTCGAGTCGGGTTGGTGGTTGGGCCTGGTCGTTTTGAGGGCGGTTGTGAGAATCGGGGAATTATGCGTGGGATATGAGACTTTTCTTCCCACCGGTCCACGCTTCAGGGATTGGGGCTTTGTTAGGCTCCTGCGTCTAGTACACGGAGGTGTTGGCAAAACTAGC
>WNWU01000112.1:1669153-1719382 GCA_012654045.1 Ptyas mucosa | reverse complement strand
GGCGCGGTAAGAGGTGCGCTGGCCGGGAAGCGGTCATGCTCCCTGGCCGGAGAGGGTTGCACAAACCTTTGCTGGAGTGAACGTGCAACCCTCTCCTGCCAGGGAGCATGACCGCTTCCCGGCCAGCGCACCTCTTACCGCGCCCACTTCCCCACCGGTAGACCTCCATGAGTGAGAAGCTGTGCTCTCCTCCGGTCCTCCTGAGGCGCCTCGTCTCCCCGCTGGCAGCTTCTCCTTCTCCTGGCTGCTCCAGGAGCAGCCTGAGACTTTGCTTTCCTTGGCAAAGCGCTTCATCATTGCAGCGCACGGGACACACATGGCACCGGAGGATCCGTGCAGCTATTATCCCACCCCGCCTCGGCCACGCCGCGAGGCTCGAACTCAAGGAGGAGGAAGGGGGGGGAGTCTAAATGACAGTTACCATGAGCAAGCCGCAGCGCTATTATGCAGGGCTCCGAGTGGTTGGAGAAGCGGCAGCTGCGCTTTCAGCAGGCAAGCAACGCTGCCTCTGCCGTGAGGAACTTTGGAGAGAGAGGGCGGGGGCGGGGGCGGGGGCAGCTGTGGGAGCAGCCTGTCTCTTAGCTGGCGAGAACGGCCACAGCCAGTCCCTCCCTCTCTCTCCAAAGTTCCTCGTGGCAGAGGCAGCTTTGTTTGCCCGCTGAAAGCGCAGTCCAGGCTGCTATTGCTCCCGCTTCTCCAACAACTCGGAGCCCTGTGGCTTGCTCGAGGTAGCTGCTGTTTGCACTCCCCCCCCTTCTTAACATTATATCGGCGTATAACACGCACACATCATTTGCCCCCTATTTTCAGGGGGGAAAAGTGCGTGTTATACGCCGATAAATACGGTATCTATGTTTTCCACATAATGTTTTGATGTTGAAATATTCCAACCTCAGAATTTTTTTTTTAATTTCATTTATATGCCGCCCTTCTCCGGAGACTCAGGGTGGCTTACAATGCATTAAGCAATAGCCTTCATACTTTTGTATATTTATACAAAGTCAGTTTATTGCCCCCACAATCCTCATTTTACCTACCTTAGAAAGGATGGAAGGCTGAGTCAACCTTGAGCCTGGTGAGATTAGAACTTTCAGTAATTGCAGGCAGCTGAATGTTAATCACACTGCTTTAGTCTACTGCGCCACCAGGCTCTTTTTGGCTCAGAATGTCTTGTTCAATTGTCAAAACATTTACACCATCAAAACATCCATTTCAAGTCTATTGAAAGTGTTCTGCAAATTGACAGTTTTATCTTTGTTCTGAGGTTGAACCACTTTTGGGATATATAGAGCAGTCTATTTTAAGATTAGAATGTTTCAGTCTCAAAATTAAAGGTACGCTGAACTGTTTTGAGCACTAAATTTTGCAAATAAGGTTTTTAAAAAAATATATGTGGAACAGATCTCTTCCAAACATAAACAACTTCTAAAATGTTCAAAATGGGATATGGCATGAAGCTTTGTACTTAGCAGTTCAAATTGATAATTAAGGCTTTCTTAACTTCTATCTTTCCATTTCCCAAGCTTTTTCCATTCAGTATGTTTCCTTTATGAGCCCAGAATCCTCAGCAATTTCCAGTTCTGCCTTTAAGACAGAAATTGTTTGAAGTATTCCATATGTCTTTTTTTGGGGTCATTTTTAGGAATTGTGTACTGTTGCTTGATCCCCACACTATTCTGTTTCTCTATCATCTTGAGCTTTGAAAGAAACGGAAATTGTAGATCTTGATACTAATTGACAAGTGCACTACCATTCTTTGTCTCCAGAAAATAGAATTGGGCTTTAAATCTCTGAATAACTGGGGAAAAAGATATTTGGGGCATTATACAAATATATATGGTCATATTATAAATATATACTTTTGCATATATCTGAACAGCATTATTTCGAAGGATGGTCATTTTGACGTGATATTTTCAAAGGCTAAGCCTATTTATAATTAGTACTTGTTAATATTTTCTTGTGAAAATTAACCTTAACTCCTTACTTTCAGATGAAATTCATGATGGCATGAACCTGGAATTGTATTATCAGTAGTGTTTTCGTCATGACAAGTACTATCTTTGCTCTGTTTCCTTGTTCTGAATTTCTCAGTCTATAGATGGATTACTTTGTGGCTTGACATTAAGTCAGGAATATTTTATCCTTGATGGCAATAAATCAGGAAATCTGTATTCAAACCTTGTTTTATGTATTTGTATTAAATAAATGTAATTGACACATGTGCTCTGTGTTTCTTAAAAAAAATATTAACCATGGTGTTAGTGAATGTGATTTTAAAAATACAGCTCTTAGGGGATAAGCAAGAAAGGTCCCCTCCGCCCATATAGTTTCACCTAACTGACAGCTAATCTTGAAAAATATTTGAACTTGCCAGAATTTGCCATCGCTTGCATTAAACATGACCTCCACATTTAGTGTCATTATGTTACTGAATATTGTTCATTCCATTATTATCCAAGGGTGCAGAATTCTTGAACAGATTCAGCAAAGATACAGTTATTTTTGAGGCAATCTGTCTTCCAGGTAATTCAATCATTTTCCCTTCAAATCAGCTAAGGGTATTCTCCTTAATCCTGATACGTGACAGATTGAACAACCTATGGAACTAATTGCCAGGCAAAAGAAGGCTGGTTAAAAAATAAAATCAATTTTGTAACGTGATTTCCTGGCTCAAGTGTTAAGAGAAGTATGTTTCCCCCTTCTCTGGAAGTTAGGTGAATTTCACAAGAGATACTTAAAACCAGTCTTAAGAAAGAAGTGTAAACATGCCTTTTTATCTTTAGTAGTTACAGCAAAAACAGTATTGGAAGAATTATAAAATGTTGGCCTGTCCCTAATTTAGAGTTCTGCTATAGGTACTAAGCTGAATAAATCACACAATTGACAGTGTACAGTGATTATAACTACCAGAAATAGTAATGAGAAGAGAAGAAACTAAAAACCAATGCTAAATGTTGGTTATCCTTTTAAAAATAACCTTCCCCCCCCCCCCCCGATAATCCCCTCAGTCTCTACTCTTTACTCCTTCCAGGTTTTTGAAGATTCATTCAGTTAATTCTGAGGGTACTGTGTTTCTTTTCCCAGCTTCTATTCCCATTTTTTTGGTTCATTTTCCTAGATTTCTGCTGGTGTTCAAAGGAACAAAGGCTCTTTTAATATGGGCGGGGGGGGGGGGGGTTGGTTGGTTGGTTGGAGAGAATTTTTCTTTGCTATCAGTTCCAGGATATAAAACTATATCTTGTGTAGATATATATTGGGGAAGTCTGAATTCTGGCGGCTGGCAGGAGGAATTGGTGAAAGTAGGCCAGCTGTTCACCAATACCTTGTTTACATTTAATAGGAAAAAGCGGGCTGGCTGGTTCCTATACCCCGCAGAGATAGCAGTGCCAGTTTAAAGTCTGGCTTTAGGTCTGATATGGGAGAGAATCTGCTTTGGTTTCTACTGTATGTGATGATTTTACTGGGGGAGAATTAGGAGTGCAATTCTGTTCTCTTTGATTTTGAGGGCATTGGATCATATCTTTCTGAACCAGCTGTTGCATTGCATATATTGTATCCAGTGATTTGGCTGGTTGTTTCTAGAAATAAAGACTAGAGAAACCATAGCCCATTGGGTCATTTCAGTGAGACTTCCTTATCTAATAGAATAGCCATGGGCAGGCCAAAAAGCAATGAAAGTGAAATTAATTCCAACTTCCTGCCAGCTTCCCCATTGACTTTGCTTGTGGGATGTTGGCACGAGCATCAGAAATCGCAATTACGTGACTGTGGCTGACTCTGGTAGGACAGTGATGATGCAGTGGCCACAACTTTGCCAATACAAACGATGTGAAGATCCTTGAAATTTCAATCCCACTTGGAATAACAGGTAGATTTTGGATGCATTTTTAAGGTATCCTACTTGATTGAGATACCTTAGTTCAAAAATTGTTGTCCTATGATGCATGGTTTTGCCCAAGATTATTTTAGTATAAATAGATGACGATTTTTTGCTCTTTGGCAGTATTCATGGCTCAGTTGTATCCCATTCGACATTTAATGAAGCTGCTATGAGGTAATGTGAACTGAGTTGTCATCAAGATAGAGATGACAAAACTGTATCTCACTTTTCATCCTGTACATTGTATAGCAGCAGATATGCATACAGAGAAAAGGTAATGCATTAGAGAGGACTCTATAAGTGTAGAATGTCTCCCTGGGAAGATATATATTGTTATCTATATTGCATTTCCAGCATCTGGCTAAGTCATTCATTTCCTAGGCAGTATAACATTTGATAATTTGAGACTTCAGGTGGAGCCATGACAGAATAGAGATGAAGACTGAAGAACTGACAAAGATTCTTTGGAACTTCTCTGGATAAGAATATGATAGGACAGGGCTGTCAAACTGGTGGCCCATGGGCCGGACGTGTCATGTGCAGGCCATGCCCACCCCAGCTCCACAAAGGCAAAAAACATTTCGATATGTCATGTGACGCGATTGAGTTTGACCCCCGTGGGATAGATCACCTACATGTGCTTTGGATGGTTGCTCCTTGTGAGGAGACCGCAGGATAGCAGTCTCCCATGGGACTAAAAGCCAGGAAATGAAGGAATCAGCCATCTTGCTCACAATTGTGGTAGAGCTTTTAAAGGACACTGAGTTCATTATCTTTACATTCTAATCATTTTCAATTATTGCATATTTACTATTTTAAGGCTAGTAGATATATTCCAAGTGAAAAGTTTGGGAAACCACTGGTGAGTTTACTTTCCCCCTTGAATATTTTTTTTTACAAAATTTTTTTTTGTTTTACTATAAATTAAAGAATTGGAAATAAACAGCAAAAGGTTAAATAAGTTTGATCTAAGAAAAGTATAAACAAATTAAGGTCCATACAGATTTGGAATTTTGGCTTTTACTATAAGATTTTGAAAAATTAAATAAAACAGCATCTCATTGGAACCAGAATGTTTTTGCCTTTCTTAATTCAAAATAAAGACTTGAGCTTTATGAATGAAAAAATGGGATAGTAGGACTAAAGATTCCAGGCAGAAAAAGAAAGTATAAGCAACTGTGTTCGTCAATTAATGTGGGAATTTCCAAAATGACACCAAATGCTATAACATTAGAAATAATTCACTTTTTTGAAAAATTGGGCCAGACATTAGTAGCTACAGCTTTCAGAAATGTGAGCAATGATGTCTGCTTCTGTGGCTAGACTTATGTCCAAAAGATGTTAAATCTGATGCAGAAATAATAGAACCAGTAATGGTGTGGATTATAAAATAGATAAATTAAAGTGGAATTACAAATGGGAAGCCAGGGAAATGATCCCGATAAGGACTTTTTACTGGATATCCAGAAGCTGGTTAAAACTTTGAAAATCAAAGTGGAAATACAAATGACAAATCAAGACAATGACTTGGATAATGACTTTTTATCGGATTTTAAAAAAAGATTTACTAAAGCCTCGAAGAAGCCTCTGTGATGGGAAGAAGGAAGAAAAATCAAAGAGACCAAATCCTATGACAACTTCTGAATGAATTAAAGAATAAGATTGTTAGAAATGAAAGGAAGGAATACAAAGTTAGTTTGCTAACATCAGGACTGAAAAGTTGATAATTCATGGATTTACATATAGCTAAGAGATGGGTTATGGGAACACAAAAGATACTTGTTTGTAATCTTACAGGGATAAAGAGTTATCAAATTTGTTTTTACTTTTGATAAAAGATTGGAAGTCACTACAGATTTTTTAAATTTTTCTTTGTGTTTTTATACTTTCATTTTTCTGAGTTTAATTTGTATTTGCATTTACTACTGTAACTACAATATTTAATAAATATAACTTAAAAAAACATTTGACAACCTGGTTTTAATTTTAAATGCCTTCATTATATTGGGATAGTGATTTCATATATGATTGTATATGTTTTTTATTTCTTGTACTATCTTTTAATAGCTTACATTATAACCATAAAACTAACTACTGGATTAAAAATTACCCAGTAATGTAGCACTTGTACAAAAAATAATTAATTAATGAAACTGCAAAAAGTATCTTTACATCTGCCTAAACATGGGTATATTAGTCATTTAGCGTATTTTTCATCTTTAAATGGGAGTTGCTTAGAAAAACTAAATTTTGGATTCATCAAAACATATTCTAATATGTATTTAAGGAACATTATTGATTACAGGTGAAAGATATACTGCATGTATAGGTACCGGTATGTGGTTATTGCTGGAACTGACAATTGTAAGCATATATTATGTACAGTATACATGGGTGGTATATATATCATGGATACACACACATAATTATGGGTGGTTTAAAGTAACTTTAAAAAATTGAAACAATGTGACACAATCACATTGGCAGTCAGAAAAATAAATTGTATAGCAGAACATGATATTTTCAATAAAATATCCTATAAATTAAAAGCAATTATTTATAAATTAATTATCTGAATCAATTTATATGGCTACTAATTTCAAAATAGTAACCTTGGGTGACTAATATAGGGTTACTGAACAATGGGATCTATCCCTAACGACAACTAAAGAAAACGTAAATCAGCAGATGACATATCAATCTCAGAGATCAAGGTAATCTTCCAACCCCATAGCGATGTTTTAAAAGCTTTTATGAAATGCCAGCAGTGTTAGGGCCAAACTGGATTTTGGAAGGGCAGGATGTTCCTGAGGGAACACACTGTGGTAGAAAGGCCTTCTAGGCCCTGCTAAATGACATTTTTTTAAAGATGGAATTTATATTTCAAGTATTCAAGCAAGGAAAAAAATTTGTGTCTCTCTCCTAGGAACAAGCTACTTTAGCAGCCACAGTCCAGATCCATTTTTTTAGCCTATAGAATACTTCTCCCCATCTATCCTTAATAATCAGTACCAGTATACTTCTTATATTTTAGGGACAAAAGACAGAACAGTTTGCCCTTTAAATTCCACAAAAATAAAAAGACTTATAATTAAGCCTGACAAGGGCTATGAATATTTTCTTTTCTGTATATTTCTACATTTTAACATGTATTTATTGGCGACAGTTATTATTGACAGTGGTAAAATAATTTAGAATTAGGATTTATCCTAGTAATATATGGAGTTGTGCAGAAAAGTGAAATCCATTACATTCCTTAGTAAAGAGCTTGTTCAGAGTACAATGTTCCCTTCCTTAGCCTCCAGTTAAGTTTCCAATCCTGTTTACATATTCTCATTAGTGGTTGTCACTTATTACTGCCATCCTGGGATCTGCTGTAATTTACAAAATGTTATAATAAAAATATAAGAGAAATGTGTACCTATGGCGGCAAAAAAATCAGGAGTCTGTTGGTACCTTTTTTGACTAACAAATTTTAGGTAGTAGGAAAATGTCAGGCCCACACCAAGAATTGACATAGAACAATCCAGCCAAAGTTCAGGTCTTTATTTGCTTATGCTATAGAGAGAGAATCTTGTCTACACTCCTCTAAACCCTAACTGTGAGAGATTCTAGGACTATCCCAAATCTCTTCCATTTTCTTCTGACCCAAGTCCAGGCTGTGTTGTCTCTTGTCTCGCCCCTGTCCTTGAAATATGCTGCTTCTTACCTGGGAAATTGCTGTTTCACTGTAGTCCATCACACCACTTCCCCTTTCAAAGTCACAACTGGGAACAGAACAGGTGCTATCAAACTTCTTGCATTTTAATAGAATACCGTTCCACAGAATATGCAAACTAAGCAAGTTTTTGCAAAGCAGTCAAATTTGTAGTCCTCTTGTGGATGCATCCTTTTTATTTTAAGGGCAGCTTTTTTGCAGTGCCTATTACCATGCTTACTAGAATGAAGATACTGAAATGGTGGATAGTTTCTGCCTTTTAGGATCAACCATCAACAGTAAAGGAACACACATAAAAAATGCTACAGATGAGTACTTAGTAGAGTAGCCGTGAAAGCCTTGGAAAAGATATTCAAATACTGTGATGTATCTATACCTATAAAAACTAGAATGGTGCAAGCTATGGTATTTCCTGTGTCACTGTATGGAAGCAAAAGTTGGACTTTAAAGAAGCAGTAGAGGAAGAGCATTGACACCTTTGAACTTTGGTGTTGGAGAAGACTCCTGAGAATATGGTAGACAGACAAGAAAACAAATTACAGGTAGTCCTCGATTTACAACAATTCACTCAGTGACTGTTCGAAGTTACAGCATTGAAAAAAGAGACATGACTATTTTTCAGACTTACCACCGTTGTAACATCCCCGTGGTTATGTGATTTGCATTCAGATGCTTGACAACTGACTCACATTTCTGACAGTTGCAGTGGTCCCTGAGTTACGTGATCACCTTTTGCAACCTTCTGACAAGCAGAGTCAATGGGGAAACCAGATTCACTTAGCAACTGGGTTACTAATTTAACAACTGCAGTGATTCACTTAACAAATGTGGCAAGAAAAACCATAAAATGGAGCAAAATGTACTTAACAAATTTATCACTTAGCAACATATATTTTGGGCTCAATTGTGCTCATAAGCACAATGTAATGGATCATCAAACAAATCAATTCAGAGATTCATCACTGTGATTACTGTGTTCTCCCTCAAGCACAAATGACTAGGCTCAGATTATCCTATTTTGGACACAATATGTGAAGACACAGCTCTTTAGAAAAGGCTGTAATGGTGGAAGAGGTGGAAGGAAAGAGGATGTCCAGCAACAGGATGAATGGACTCAGTTGTAGTGGCAATGAAAGCACCATTGGAAAATTTGACTGTTAGGGATAGATCATCATGAAGTGTACTCACGTGATCGCTGGGAGTCAAAAATGACTTGATGGCACATAATTAATAATCTTATTAGAGATTGCCATTTTGTGAGAGCAGCCTACTTTTGGTATTGAACGCACCTGGAATGCACTTTGGGCTCCAAAGTGGGAGCTAAACAAATGTAGACAGATTTCCAGGTGTACTAAAGTTCTCCCTTCTTGCACTCTCTGAAATCTGATAAAGAAAACTGCTGCTTCTATTTTACCATAATGTGAAGATACAATGAAGTAAGCAAAGGATTGAACAAAGAAACATAACATGACCTTCCAAAGGCTATTGGGCAAGAGTAGCGAGTTTGCAACATTTTTAACTTAATAACCTTATGATTAATTGCATATTATAAAACATGTTTTTTTATAGAGACTTTTGTGTCAAGAATTTTAAACTTCAACATTGCAGCCCTTGGGCTAATTACCTCATTCCCCTAGGCACCCAAGATTTTAGTTTGAGACCACTGAACTATGCTGTACTGGATTTAGGCGAATAATGTTATTACCCAGTTGCACAAGAAATTCTTCTAGCATACAGACACTCAGTTGCTAATCATTCTTTGTTTCCCATTTTAGGTCTCTTGCACTCCCCCACCCAAACTAAACTGTTTTTTGAGACAACCTGTTCAAAGTGACCAAGCATCTTAAGCATGTGCAACAATATACTCACTTTAATGTGGTCCAAGCCCATGCGAGGGAGATGTTGAGAGGCTGCATTTGTTACAGTGGGAAACTGAGTTTCCAGATGCTTTTCACAAGTGAGAATAGGGAGTTTCAGCTTCAATTACCTCCATGTACAGGTAGTCCTTGATTTACAGTCACAACTGAGCCCAAAATTTCTGTTGCTAAAAGACATGTTAAGTAAGCTTTGCCCCATTTTATGACCTTTCTTGCCACAGTTGTTAAGTGAATCACTGCACTTGTTAAATTAGTAACACAGTTGTTAAATGAATCTGGATTCCACATTGGCTTTGCTTGTCAGAAGATTGCAAAAGGTGATCACATGGACCCAGGACTGTATCATAAATATGAGTCAGTTGTCAAGTGTCTGAATTTTGATGACATGACACTGGGGATGTTGTAATGGTTGTAAGTGTGAAAAATGGTCTGTAAGTCACTTTTTTTCCAATGATGTTGTAACTTCAGTCACTAAATGAAGTGTTGTAAATTGAGCACTATCTGTAATTTTATGGTAGAAGGGCTGAAAATGATCTTTGCTAGAGGCCCAAACTGTAAATGGGTCGTTGACATTAAAAAATTACCCAAGAAATTTACATTGGCAATTGTACCCCAGGCTGAGCCACAATGAAAGAAAATAGCCCATAAATGTAATAATAAAAAACCTGGCATGACTGTTATGTAGTTTACAGAAGTCCCATATGCTAAGACTGGAAATAGTCAGGAGGCTCAAGTAAGACTATCCTCTTACAGCACTTAAGTTTAGCACAGTTAGTTTGCAGACTGAATTTCAAAACAGGCCGTCACTAATCTAGGAATTGGAGAAGTGAGCAACTTATCTGTCTGAATCTCTAGCTGGTATTGACTCAGTGGTTACTCAATTTCGTTATAGGCAAATTCTCCTCGAGCTTTAAGTCTCAGAGTTTCCAGCTAAAGACCAGAGATTTTTGAGGATGCAATTCAAAATGGGTCAGGAATCACCAATTTGTGGATATTATAAAGATTTTCCATCTTTGCGCCTCAGGCTTCAACAGAGCCTAGCCTTTTAAAGTTGACCTGCCTTCGTCCAGATTCATCCTCCTTTTGACGTTCCACTGCAGCCTCCACTACCACCATCTCTCCTCTATCAATAGTCTATGGAAATTCTCAGTCATCCAGGTCAGGAGTCACCAACCTTTCGGACCTTAGAGACCACTAAATTCGTAATTTTAAATTCTGGGGACTACCAATATGATTTTTTTTAAAAAGACAAATACACTGTTTCCCCCAAAATAAGACATCCCCTGATAATAAGCCCTATCTGGCTTTTGAGCGCATGGCAATAAGGCCAAGTGCTTATTTCAGGGTTCAAAAAAATGTAAGACAGGGTCTTATTTTCAGGGAAATACGGTAGCATTTAGTGCAATATAAAAAATGCAAATAATTTTTCTGTGGACCACCAAAATTTTCTCACGGACTACCAGTGGTCCGCAGACCACCGTTGGTGACCGCTGATCCAGATCATGGTTGTCCCAAAGGTGCTTTTTCAAAAGGCAACTGGACTTTCTGTTTTTTCTTTGAAGACGTTTCGCTTCTCATCCAAGAAGCTTCTTCAGCTCAGGAAACTTCTTGGATGAGAAGCAAAAACGTCTTCAAAGAAAAAACAGAAAGTCCAGTTGCCTCTTGGAAAAAAAAGCACCTTCGGGTTTCAATGAGACTTAGATAGTGGATAGGCTAGATAGGCCTTCTCCGAGCAGGATTCCATCGCCTTCTTTTTTTCTCTCTCTCTCCTTCTAGTTCTTTTTCACAAAACCCGCCAATAGGAACGAGGCTTTCCCTCCAGAGCGGCCAATGGCGGGGAGAAGCGCTGGTTGTCGCGAGAAAGGCCGGCGCGTGGTGCTTTATAGAGCGCGCGCGGTGGTGGTGGCGGCGTTGCCAGGAGAAGTGGGCGTGGCCGGTTCTGCGCTTGCTTGTGCTGTGAGAGGAGGAAAGATGGCGGAGGAGGAGAAGCTCCCCGCGGGCTGGGAGAAGCGCATGAGCCGCAGCTCCGGTACCGCCGCGGAGGGAAGGGTTGAGGGCTGGTTCTGGGGGTGCCCCGCGGGGGCGGGGGAGGAAGTTTGTATGTCTGAGGCGATGATAGAAGGCCTTGACACACCGGTGGGGGTGGGGGGTGGGGGAGTAGTAGTGGTGGTGGGGCGGATCTATGAGGCCTTTTTTGCCCGAGGGAGTGGCGGCCTTTTCCCCCCTTTTGGAAAAGAAGAGTTCCCGTGAAGAGACGGGGAGAAAAATCTCCGGTCGGGGGGGGATGTTGTGGGAGGGGGGTGGGGGGGGGGGGGGGGGGGGGGGGGGTTCAGTATAAAGGCGTTACGTGTTAGGGCGGGCTGCATGCTGCTACGGCTCCTCCGAAAAGCAGTGCAGGCTTTTGAAAAACGGGCATCATGTATATCGCGTTTTTTTCCTCCCTTCCCCATTCTTTTTGTTAAATCCGTTTATCTCCTTATTCTTTTTGCCCTCCTCTTTTGCCCCATCCCCGCCTCCTCCCCCCCTTTCTCCCAATAGCTGTTCCTTTCTTTGACGGTGTCTTGAAACAATAAAAGAATAAACTTCCAATTAATTTTACCATCGTTTTTTTTTTCTTATTCGTTTCAATGAAATAAGCACCCATCCCTACCTGCCCTTAAGGGATTTTTGTCACCGTTTCTATTCGGAATCTTGTGTTTTCTGGACTTAAAACTCCAGAATTATGTAAATGAATGTAATTTGGCACCCTCCCAGTTACATTTTCGAACCCGATATTGTGAATTCAAAATAGAGTTGTGTGCGTTTCGGGGGCGGGAGAGGGGAGGAGCTGTTCAGAAAAATCATGGAAGGAACTCTGATGAATCAGAGGAAGGATTCCTCCACTGCAGTAATCGGAATATTAGGAATTTGGGGCGGGGGGGGGGGGCGGGAGGGCATTCGGAAGCATTTAGGAAACAAATCAACAGAACTTGAAGCTGCTCATTGTACCTCTTTTTCACTACTCCTACTCCAAATACGCAAACAGTATCCAGCATGAATTCTGAACATGGACGCTCTCGTTTATTTAAAAAAAAGAAAAAAGCACAATATCTCCACTGTGAAATTGCTTAATCCCCTCTTAAAACTCTTGGATTTAGAACTCTGAATTTCCTAAATTATGCATTTTGTGAAGCATTTGCTTGTGGCAATTCGTTGTGTGACCTCAAATTCTAAGTTTCTAAAAAAACAGAAAATGCCCCTGTTAATTTTCTCCATATTCATCATTTTGCAAAAATTTACAGTTACTCCTATCATCAGTGTTCCTACAGCTATTGCACAATGATTTAACTTCTTTTGAGCTCTCCACCATTATCCTATTCTTTGGATATCTAGGTTTAATTTATTTCTCACCAAGCCGGTTGTCTTATATTACTGGAAGATAGGATTTTGTAAATGTGTTGAATCTCATTTGCCATTTTCATGCATGCTCATCAGTTCTAAGGTATACAATGGGAAAAGATTTCACTAAGTTAAATAATTTGTCTTCTACAAATTATTTTATCTGTTACCTTGTTCTCTTAGCATTTTTAAAATAGGCAACTGTTCTTTGGGAGACTAATGATGCATAGTAGCCATTTATTGCTACCCTCAACTTCCTACTTAAACCATTTTTGATTAATAAGATTTATTCTCTTCTCACATACTTTATAGAAGCCTTTGGGTAAGTTTTTCATGCATTTGTATGAAAATATAGTAATTGGCCACTCTATACATGTTTTCTAACACTAATTGAATTTTAAAAGGTTTTTAAGGTAATATGTTCCCTAATAGAAGTTACATTGATTCTTGCTCAGCAAAGTGCTGTTTTGGGGTATTTAATTCAGCCTTTGATTTTAATTTCAATCAATTTATTTTAAACCGTTTCTGGATCTATTATATATTTTTATAAAAAGAAAAAAGTGTAATCTTTTGAATAATGGCTGATTACAGCAACTACATTGCATTATGACATTCCTTCCCCAGTTTTCATCCAAGGTGGAGGCAGGGTTCCTGCCCATATTTTATCTTGGTAACCACTCTGCAAGAAGGTAGGCTAGGTTGAGAAGTAATCATCCATTTGAGATTTTATAACGTATAGATTGGAAGCTGGGTTTTTCCCAAAATACTGTAGTTTGATCATGAACTACAATATGCCATCTAAACTCATTGTTTTTTAAATTTTTTTTAATATGTCTGTTAAACCTAAATGTAATTATGTTGCATCTGTTTGATATAATTCTCCTTTTAGAAAATAAGGCTTTGCTGACTCTGCATTTTCTGCAGTCATGGCAAATGCACTCAGCTGCTCTGTATTTTTGCTTAGTATTCTTTTTAGTCTTGTAATCTAATTGTGTAGCTATTCTGATTCTTCTCCCTCCATTTCTGATGGGTCTAGAGATGTTGAAGTTTGCTTGCTGACTTAATAAGCCAAACTTGGAAAAATGCATGTTTTGTAACAATTTGCTCAAAATTATTTTAATATTTGCAGAAGTAGAAAAAACATTGAGAAAGCAAATAGTAAAACCTCTCCCCGTACAGCATTAGAAAGGGTTACATGTGTGTAGTCCCAGGAAAGAATAAAAAGAGGAAGGACTACAAATCAAATCAGGAAGTACAGAGGCATTTAGCCAAGCTACTTGCTCTCAGCAGGGGCTATATTCTCAGAGCATTAGACAGGCTCATATTGTCCACGGAAGGAAATTGTGCTAAGAAATGGAGGACGAAAAAGAAAAAGGTAGGATGTATTGAAGATTTGTGGAGCACAAAAAACTGAAGGGGTTATCCATCCATCCCCCCCAATGAATAATGACTGAACATGCCAATTAGGCTTGTAGAATGTGTATCAGTTGGAAAGAAAAATAGGAAACTGAGAGGTTTGTTATATTTGATGAGCAAAATTCTGAATATGAACACTCCATTTTGCAGCATTTTGCTGAAGGTCTTATTTAAGCTTTCCAAATTGCTTTGCTTTTTCATCTACTTTATTAAAAAATCAAATTTGCTTTTGTTAGCTTTGGGTTCTTTTTGCTCCTCTTCATTTTAGACTTCCCTGTTTTAAAGGAAGCCTTTTTTGTCTCATGATTGTTCATTAACCACAGTGACAGCCTCTCAAATCTATTTGCAACTCTTGTAGCTGACTTTGCATTCATTATATTATAAGTAACATTTTTTCTTTCAGAGAACTGGAAGTATCGTGCAGTAAGTCTGCTTTGACTTATGTTTAAACTAATGTACCTATTTTGAGATGGCTGTTTTTGAAGTTAAATATGATCACATTGGGCTTCCCCTGCAGATATCACTTTATTATTACATTTCTTATGCTGCCCATCTCACTGCTAAAGCGACTCTGAGTGTCATAGAAATTTTTAAATTTGATAGTAATATAATTTACAATGAACACCACGTCCATGACATCACTTTGGCTGGAATTATAAATAGCTGTTCTATAATCAGCGTGCAGTATTTAGAAATGTCATGATTTATTTGGGACCATTTATATCTATAATGTGGGAGGAAGACTGTACCCAGGTTTATAGGATTTTTCTAACTCTGGTTCATTCCCCTCCAACTTATAATAGGTTATGGGAATATTGTACAGGTCTTGGGAACATGGTACATAGGCTGGTATTTTTATCTTAAAGAAATTTGCTTTTAGATTTGCGCTCTGTCAATCTTTGAAGCATACATATACAGGTGCACTACATTCTGTGTCCTTCCCTGTTTATGTATACATTTGATATCTGAATATAATCATATCCCAGGAACACTTCCTATTTTGCAAGGTTTCTCATATATTCATATATCTACCAAGTTTTCCTCTTTGGGCCAGAATATTTCTGGCACTCTTGTGTGAAAACATACATATCATATAAGTCAGGATTGCAAAATATGTGACATCTCTTCTGTGACCTGCAGAGTGCATAGATTTTTTTAAAAAAAGCTTTCCTTTTCCAGTTTTGGAAAGGGGTTAAAGTGGTGACCTTAAAGCTCTTCACACATCCCAAAAGCAATTTGCGTCCACCTAGTTTTAGAACATAAAACTTGACATGCCGTGCAAACTGCCTGCAGCCTGCAAACCAATAGAAATGCATTTCTGGTTTTGGCCAAGCCAAACTTCCTATTTTATTTGATCGTCATATATGCAATTATGCTAGTGTATTTTCCTAAGAAAGCAGGTGGAACTGGTTTGAGGCTTTTTTTTTTCATAGCTAGCTGATTCCATAACAACTGAAATACAGTTTAATCTTAACACCTTCATAGCAATAGTACTAGCACTTGGACTTATGTCTGCCCCACAGTGCTTTTCAGCACAGTGCTTTATGGCACTCCTGAGCTCATTTTACATTTTACAATGTCAGCATATTGCGCCCAACAATCTGGGTCCTCATTTTACAGACCTTGGAAGGCTGAGTCAACCTTGAGCCCTGTCAGGATTGAACCCCAATATTGCATTCTAATAACTCTACTACCAGGGCATCCAGATGAGGCTATCTTATTCACACATTGAGGGTTTTTTAGTTTTTCATTGACTCTCGGGATAGGAAAGACTAAGCTTCAATTATGTAACTTAGATTTTCAGATTGTTACAATATCTCCCTGTTATTAGGGCTCTACAAGATCTTCTACAGTTTGCAATAGTCAGTCTTTGCATTAGATAAAGTAAGCCATACTGTAATCAAACACCACTCGCACACTGGGCAGTGTTTTTGATTATTCAGTTTGATATTGCTGATAAATTTTTGACACTGTTCTTAGAATTTTTTCTAGATCTCAGCTGAAAAATAGCAGATTGCTGACTAATTCCTTACTGTAAGGAATTGTGCCTAGACACACTTTCACGCTTTGTCATGACCAGATAATCATAAATAGCCATGGCTCTGAAAAACATCACATATTCCATTGTTTCTTCAGGTGAACATGATTTCCAAAGTGTCAGGTGTTGAGTGCATTGGTTACACTATCTAACCTTTTCTGACTGATGATTAGTGCATACACTTGTTGAAAACATGGCGTAGTCCTCACACCTTTGGTAGCTTGTTTTTCCTTTTAGCTTTTAAAAATATTTTTAAAAGCTAAATAATGCACACTGAGCCTTGTTCTTAAGTTTGTAGTACTAATGGTTTAGCTTTTGTTTTCTTGAGTTCCATATCTTTGCCAGAACTATGCAAGCACATTTGTATATTTTGATTTCTTTTCTTTGGACTTCCTTCAGCTTTCACAATGAAGTTCTCTTATAAATGTCCCTAAATATGTACATGTGGTAGCATAAGAACTTGCCCAAAATGTATTAATTTGTTCCTATATTAGATTTTTTAAAATAATTATATAGGAAGAAAACAAAGCTAATACATTCATCAGTACCTTGTTGGAGCTCACTGCAGCTTCTGAAAATCATGGGTATGCTGTGCTGCCTTCAAAAATATTACGATGTATAGGTATTAGGATAAAATTGCATTAGAATAAGGCAAAAATAATTGAGAAGTTGTTTCTGATGTTCTTCTCAAGGTTTAAGGAAAAAAATAAGAATGTATTCCCTTATAAAGTATTCAGAATGAGTTCCATATTTAAGTTCATTTTCTCTTTTTTTTCTTTTTTTCTTTTTGAATTAACAGTTGGAAAATAGTGATACCTAAAGAAATAATGATGGTGCTAAATTGTGTCAGATCTCTTCCCCATAACTTTTGAGATCTATCAGTATGTATTTACCTTGTGATTTTATGATACAGTCAAGGTTCTTAGAACTTAGTTAAAACTAGAGCGATCCTGAGATTTGACTTAGAATCTGTAAGACACTTTTAGGGAGATAATAAGATAAAAAAAATTAGGAGCAAAATGTGGTTCTTCATTCCACATTATGTGTGCTCCATCATTCCATGATTTTAATTGGAGATTTGGAGAGGGTATTGATCATTAAAATAGCAGATACAGGCTCTTTACCACCACTGGCCATAGGTAATTGAACAAACGGCCTGTGGCGCTAAGATATGTTCAGGGTTTTTTTAATGCAAATGATAAAAGATTGCCTTTGCCTGTAGGTAAGGGTACTGCTTTTTCAAAATTATCTGAAATAAGGAATTTCAAATTTATAAATTGTAATGTTGTCTTTCTGTAAACTGTCTTCTTTTTCAGGCAGATTGACAATGTGCATCCGGCAAATGTATTGTAACATTACCTTGCTCTTAAATTTTTTACATATCCAAAAATACTTTTACTTTGTTGAACTTTTAAAACATATTTTAGTTTGCGTTCTCCATTTATATTAGGAAGAAACTTTGACCAAGTAATCAGAATATTTCACTTTACTGTTACTATATTTTTCATGGTAATTGTTGAGGGGAATCCTTGCTGTTACTTGCAGTCAGTTCTGTGTCCCTTCCTGCAGTTAGACTAGGTTCAGGCCTGTAAACCACATTTCTTTTGCTTCTATTGCTTAATTACTTTTGCTTGTGTTAGAGTTAAGAGGTTTGAAGTTGGTCACAGCGTCTAATTCTGTGTACATCTGCCTCCCATATATTTTTAGCAAGAGACTGTTATTACCATAACTTGCTTTGCACATAAGGACACTTGTGCTATTTTTTTTAAAAAAAATAAGGGTTACTTCTTTTCAGTAAAGATTGAATAGAGTTTTGCATATAAATTCACAAACATTTACTAGTTCACAAAATTTTAAAGGTGCTTGCCATTAAAATGGACATTAGTTTATGACACACTATAAATTTGAAGATAAAACCTTATTAGAATCGGGTATGAGTGTGCACTGACTGCAAAAGTGAATGATAATAGAAATATCTACACCAAGAAAGTTTAGTTACCATATTTTTTGGAGTATAAGACACACCTTTTTACTCCCCAAAAGGGGGTGAAAATTTAGGTGCGTCTTATACACAGAATGTAGCCCTGCCCACCCACTGGCCCCCACCCTTTGGTCTCTACTTCCCAGCACTTACCTCCTTGCAAGCAAACAGCAAGAAAAAACAGCTCTGTTTATGATTAGATGGGCCTCCCGACTCTCAGCTGATTTGCTCTCAGCTGTTTTGTGCAGGCTCTTTTGCAAGCTCTTGTTTTGCAAGCTCTTTGCTTGCTGCAAAGAGTGCTGAGCAGATTTTCCCCCCCCCCTAACTAAAGCAAAACTGAAAGTAAATCAGGCTCTGCTGCAATGTGACAAAATGAGGCAGGGAGAGAGATTTCTTTTTCTTTTTCCTCACTAAAAAACGTAGGTGCAAACAATGGGCAAAAGAGGAGAGTTCAAGATTTTAAAACACAAAAGAAAAAAGCTCTATTTAACTAGGGAATTGTAATAATTGAGATGCTATTAATTCTATATTGTGTTGAAAGCAGAAATGGTTAAGTTATGGTTTGGAGGAATATATGGGGAAAATTATTTGGTTTATTATTATTGGTAAATATAATTACCAGTAAATGATTTGTAAGAAATTGGATTGCATGGAAATAATTGGAATATTCATGTTCATATTGATTAATATACAAAAAAGATAGCTATAACTAATTGATTTATATAAAAATGTTGAATTTATATTAAATAATTGTAATATTAAATAGTTAACCAATGTGAGGATGGATATAAAAGATGACAATGGGAAGGGGTATAATATAGAATAGAAGTGAAAAATTGAATTTGATTAAGATTAGAGATGAGGATGAAGGGTAATATTGGTTTTTTTAAAAAATAGATGAGGAATAAATATGGGAAAAAGGAAATATAGAAATTGTAAATTTAATTGAAAAGACTAAACACTGTTTAAATTTGTGAGCCAGCCAAATACTCTGTTCAAAGAAAATACATTGTATGTTTGTATATGTGTTTGTCTAAAAAATAAAAAAAAACCTTTTTTAAAAAAAAAACAACCCCAAAAGGTAGGTGCGTATTATACTCCGGTGCGTCTTATACTCCGAAAAATATGGTATATAAAGAAAATGAGCAAGTATGTGAATGGATTGTATGAACAGGGAAGGCTGAAAAAGTCATAGTTGGATGAAGTTGATGAGAGCCTCAAAAAGAGGGCAGTGGGCCTTAGATTAAGTAGGAAAGACATATAAACTACCACTTTAATCAGTTTCATTGGGGGTGTTTGTAGGAAGCACACACACACATATAACATCTATACTGAAGTTTTCAAAGACAAGTTAGAAAAGAAGGACATGTTATTTGCATGGCATTTTAATTTATTTTTTTAAAAAAATTGAAATGGAATTTTGCAACCAGGTTCAAATGTTAGGGCACTCACTACTCACTAAATTTTACATTAGACAGTTGATCAGCCTCATTTGGACTAAGATCAGTTTTGCTCTGTAAAGTTCTGTACAAGTAATCCTCAATTTATGACTGTTCATTTAACATTGGTTCAAAGTTACATCGGCCTCGGGATCAGTGACTTATGATGTCTTTGAAATTACAATAGTTACACCCTCCCCTCCTAAGAATTTAATCTCAATTTGAGTGCTTGGCAACCGGCTTCCATTTATGACAGTGGCATTGGCTTGCGGTTGCTTGATTTGATTTTTGACCTTCCCAGCAAGCTTCTGACAAAGTCAATTGGGGAAGCCAAATTCACTTAACAACCATATGACTCACTTAAAGGCTATGTAATTCACTTAACCATGCTGATTTGTTTAATGATTGTGGTAAAAATGTTTGTAAAATTGGATCTGGTCATGTGATGAGTCACTTAATGGCCACTTTGCTTGGGGATTGAAATTCTGGTCCCATTTATAAGTTGAGAACTATCTGTAGTTGACTTTTTTAAAAAAGTAACAGTTTTTGCAGTGTCATACAGTCCAGCCTCATTCCTGTTAATGTTTTTGATTTTGGAATGAATTTAAGGCCTAAAATATAATTCAGACCTAAAACAGTTATTTCCTAACAGTACTTTCTGGAAGATGAGCTATGATCATATAATAATCTGATCTGCCTTCACACTGTTTAGCAGTCTTTTTCAGCATAATTTATCAGCAAAGTAGTTGAAAAGTACTTTTTAAAAGTTTTTCACATGATAGAAAATAGTGTAAAATTGTAATGGCTGAAAATCAATTGTTTCTCTGGATTTTTCTTTCGGTATTTAAAAGGCTCACGTAGACTTATCTATTTTTGACAGGTAGATTGAAGTGAAGAGATTTTAAATATAATATGCTTATTTTTATATTTTCATTCTAAACCAGACTGTTTTTCAGGTCATTTAATAAAATTGAAAAACAATTTTATCATTTTCTGTAAATGGTGCAAATTACAATGATTAAAGTATGAGAAAAAGAATATTAGGTTATTAAGATTTATCCCGCCTGATGGTTTGGTCCAATTTCTTTAAAGAGTATGTCTTACAGAGAAAAACCATTTTCTTCTTATCCCATTAGTGACTCAGGAGGTGTAATTGCAAAGTTTAGCATTGCCTATAATCTTGTTGAATCTTTTGGCGCCAAAATTAATCATGTAAAATTGCATATTATGTGTGTGATGTGCATATTGTATGGAAAATTATTCATATAGCATCTGATTTTACCAAATCTCAATGATAGAAATTTGATTGTTGTTGCTTACAAATCATGTCTTTGTGGGGTAATAATTTTCCAGTGAAACAAATCCATAATAATCTTTTTTTGGGATAAGCAATATTATGCAGAGTGAGGAAAGGAGTAAAAAATAGTAAGCCAAAGATATTAAGCTATAGAAATAGAATAAATAAGAAAATAAAGATAAATGCAGTGCAAGAAAAGAAAATATAGCTAAAACAATTTATACCAATACCATTTACTATACTTTTTCATACCATTCTATCCTTGCAAAGCATCGTTGCTTCCATTGTGCCACTTAAGTGCTCTATACATTACATTTTGATCTTATCTCTTATTTTTTTCAGGATTTAATCTACTCCGTCCAATTGCAACTTTTTGGACTTCCGTTTTCTCTTGACTAATTCACTCTTCCAGTATTTTTTTCTCATTAATTCTTTCAATATGACTCAAGTTATCTGAATGTACTTTTCTTTGCTCACCTTTTTGTATTCAGTTTATAATTGTTCTTCCCATGTCTTCTTGCTTTACTGCTCATGCTTCTTCAGTAGGCCACTCCATCTGCATTTTATGTTTTTCGTACTGAATTATCATTTCCTTGTAAAAATATGCAGAAGCATATTCTTATATACAGCCATTTATGCTTCTTTCAGCATTCACTTACACTGGGCAATACACTACTCGGTACTTTTGTACCAGCCTGCTTGTATCTTAGATTGTCTTCATCCATTTCCCCATCTTTAGTAAACATTCAAACAAGCATATATAAATTCATTTATTTAATTTGCTTTTGCCCTTCATGTATAACTTGCCATTGTTGGCTCCATTTTCCCTATCCAACACAACAACCTTGGCCTTTGTTATATTATTTTTCATATTTGTGCCTATCATTATGCCATACAGCCTAACATTTAGTGTAAATCATTTAGGTTCTTATCCAGAAGTTTAGCATCATCTGCATACAAGATACATGTATATTCATGTTCCTGATCAACATATCTATACTAAGAATTTTTTAAAAAAAATTAAACTTGTGTCCTGCTCCTGCCCATCTCTACCAAGCGCCTCTGGGCATCTTATAATGTCATAAAAAAAAAACCAATAACAGAATTAAAACATTAAAACAGCAGATGTTAAAAGCTAAAACATTACAATTAGGATTGAAATGGATAAAAAGAACCAGGGCATACAGGGGGTTGAATTGGACCAGAAAGCAAGTCAACAACCAGTGCAGTTCATGCAACCGTGGTGTAACATGGGCCACCCTAGGGGCCCCTAAGATTGTTCATGCGGCTGTAACTTCCAAATGCTCTTCAAGGGTAACCCCATGTAGAGCACATTGGAGTAGTCTAAGCGCAAAATAGCCAAGGCGTGAGTTACTAAGCATAAGGCTTCTCAATCTAGGAAGGGTGCAACTGGTGCACAATCCAAAGTTGTACAAAAGCTCTCTTAGCCACAGTGTCCATCTGCTCTTTGAGCAGGAGTCGTGAGCCTAGGAGGATCCCCAAATTGTGCAGAGGATCTGTCTCAGGAAGTACAATCCCATCCAGAACTAAAGACGTTAAGCTCCTGGATCCTAAGTCTCCATGTACCTAAAGCCATTCGGTTTATCAGGGTTCTGTTGAAGCATGTTGTACTACATCCAGCCCCCCCCCCCCCCCGCCTCCAGGCACCACAAGAGGGCAGCAAAAGCAACACTTTTTTTGTCTCTTCAAGATGTATTCTAAACACATTAAAGCAGTCAAAAGAACATCATACATGTGGTTTATATGTTAGGTATTGAACTGTTTGTTAAACATTCCATTTATTATCATGCATATTTTCTATCCATTTTTCGCTGTCTTTAGCGACCGATGTTTAATTGCATATTCACACAAAACATAGTTTAAGCTTTCTGTCAGGCACTTTCTCTTAATGAAACATACAAGAAACTTATTTCTCATTCATTTTTCATGACATGGTAAAAAAAACCACCTACACCCTCTGGCTAATATAAAGTTGCTTACTTCACACATTTTGCTCAGTATCGCCTTTCATAACCTTCCTATCAGAATTTGGCTGAACATCTTTCTAAGCACATTTAATCTCCCTGTTATTTTTGCATTCACCTTTGCTTCCTTTTTGCTTGCTGTGTTTTCACAGCCACTCTATAAGTAATCCACATTCTTATTTTAAATGTTTTGCTGTCAACATCTGCAGTCTTTATCATTTTAAACATTCTCATAGCATGTATAACTTTTTATTGTCAGTTTTCTTGAGAATCTATATTAATTATCTATATTAATGAATCACTGGCCCCCACAGAGAGGGCTCGCAACTTAGGTGTCCTCCTGGACTCAGTTGTCTTTAAAAGAGCACCTGACGGCTGTGGCCAGGGGAGCTTTCTATCAGGTTCGCCTGATACGCCAGTTGCGTCCCTTTCTGAATCGGGACTCGTTAAATATGGTCACTCATGCCCTCGTCACTTCCCGTCTGGACTACTGCAACGCGCTCTACATGGGGCTCCCCTTGAGGAGCACCCGGAGGCTCCAGTTGGTCCAGAATGCGGCCGCACAGGTCGTTATGGGAGTGACGTGGCGCTCCCATGTGACACCTCTCCTGTGGGAGCTGCACTGGCTACCTGTGTTCTTCCGGGTGCGCTTCAAGGTTTTGGTCACCACCTTTAGAGCACTCCATGGCTCAGGACCGGGGTATCTACGAGACCGCCTCCTGCCACCAGTAGCCTCTCACCGACCAGTACGCTCCCATAGAGAGGGGCTTCTCAGGGTGCCGTCGGTCAAACAATGTCGACTGGCGGCCCCCGGGGGGAAAGCCTTCTCTGTGGGAGCACCCACCATATGGAACAAGCTGCCCCCGGAGATACAGATAATCCCGGATCTTCGCGCTTTCCGCCGTGCCCTCAAGACGTTTATTCCAGCAGGCCGGCCTGGACTAACCTCTTCTAAAACTGCTCTTAAATTCTTAAATCTTAATCTCATAAATTTAGAGTTTTAATTTTAGGGTCAAGACCAAATTACTTAATTGTATTTTAATCAATCTTTAAAATATTTGTATTGTATGTATTTTATCATTTGACTGTACACCGCCCTAGTCCCCCGGGAGTAGAGCGGTATATAAATATAATAAATAAATAAATAAATAAATAGCATTTGTTTTAATTGGACTTTTTCACATGTCCGATAAGATCCCTACTTCTGTTAAATGTTTTTCTTGCATTTTTAAATATGCATTATTTAGCTTATTCCAGTCATTCCTCTACAAATCTCCGAAATACTCCTTCCAGCATTGCCTTGTGCCAGTTTAATTCCAATTCATTTTGTCAATTTTAATTATATTAACTGCTGGAAGCTCCTTGTTTAGCCCTCTTCTAAAGCCCCTTTTCCCCATCGAAATCACAATGCATTTTCCTTTCCTCTTTTCCTCTTAGCTATTCCCTGCTCTTTTTAATTATGTTCTGTATAAGGGTTTTTCTCTTGTATAATTTCTTGCAGCAATAATTCCCTTATATGCATTTTTACCACATTTTATAAACCATCTCTTTTTATACATTAATGTAAATGCATATACATTTATGACATTTTGTAATGTAAATCTTTACATTATGTTCCAGGCAGCTTCTACATGCTCTTTCCTTATATCCATTTCGCATGCATTCTCCTGGAAAATCAATGTGTCTAATGCTTTTTTACATTGAACATTTTTGCTTTCACTCTAATTTTTTTTTACTTTTCCCCAAAAGTTTCATTTTGATATCACTAAAAGCAGTTTATGAAAACTTAGCTGGGATATGTTGTTCTTTCATACAGTTTACACATTACACAAAATAGCATAGTACTGGGCAGTGGTGGAATTCAAATTTTTTTACTACCGGTTCTATGGGTGTACCTTGGTGGGCATGGCTTGTGGGTGTGGCAGGAGAAGGATACTGCAAAATCTCCATTCCCATCCCACTCTGGGGCCAGGCAAAGGTGGTATTTGCCGGTTCTCTAAACTATTCAAAATTTCCGCTACTGGTTCTCCTGTACTGGTACTCCCCTGGTACTGGGGCTGAACATGGTACTAATTGAGGGTGTGTGTCTTGGATGACTTGGTGGCACAAATTTGAGAAGTAATACATCAACCTGCTGACATGGAAGAAAGTGAGAGTGGGTTAAATGCTGAAAAAAGAAATTGAAACCAAAATATGGAAAGGGAAACTCATGGGGAATTTATTTTAAGAAAGAACAAAGCTCTTAATTATCTGCTTTGCCTTAGAACTAACATCATTCTATTTCTTTGCAGGGCGTGTTTATTATTTTAACCATATCACAAATGCCAGCCAGTGGGAGCGCCCCACTGGCAACAGCAAGAATGGTCAAGGGGAGCCAACCAAAGTGCGATGCTCACATCTCTTGGTGAAACACAATCAATCCAGGAGACCCTCATCATGGAGGGAAGATAAAATCACGCGAAGCAAGGAGGAGGCCCTGGAACTAATTAATGGCAAGTAAAAGCAAAAGAAAGTGAGAGCGTAACTTCTATAATCCTCCTTTCTGCATCTGGCCACCTAGTACTTCATGCAATTCTGTCCTTTAATATTTTTGTGGAGCCTAATAGGCTATAGAGTGATAGCAGGTGGTAGAAGGGTCTTCCTGCTCATTCTTCACCCCTTTTTTTATATGTTTCTGTGGGAGGCTTCCAAAATTCTACAAATTGTATATGCGCAATACCATACTGATTCTGGTATGAGAGCTGATTCCTGGGTATCTTATATTCCATTATGTTGGTTATGTTGTCTAGGCCTTAGAATAGTGAAGTACATTTTGAAATGGGGAAGATTGATGAAAGGCTTATGCATTGGAGACAAATTCCTTGTGTGTCCAATCACACTTGGCCAATAAAAAGTGTTCTGTTCTATTCCTATTCCTATTCCTATTCCAATCCAATATACTATACTATTCTGTTCTGTTCTGTTCCAATATTCTGTTCTGTTCTGTTCCATTCTATTCCAATATTCCATTCCATTCTATTCTTCTATTTCATTCCATTCCAGTATTTTATTCTGTTCTGTTCCGTTCCGTTCCATTCCATTCCAATATTCTATATTCCATTCTATATTCTATTCTATTCTATCCTATCCCCATCCCATTCCAATCTTCTGTTTCATTCCATTCCAATATTCTATTCCATTCCATTCCAATATTTTCTGTTCCGTTCCATTCCATTTCAATCAGAGGTGGGTTTCAGCAGGTTCTGACCAGTTCAGGGAAACCGGTAGCGGAAATTTTGAGTAGTTCGGAGAACCGGTAGTAAAAATTCTGACTGGCCCCGCCCCCATCTATTCTCTGCCTCCCAAGTCCCAGCTGATTGGGAGGAAATGGGGATTTTGCAGTAACCTTCCTCTGGAGTGGGATGGGAATGGAGATTTTACAGTATCCTTCCCTGCCACGCCCACCAAGCCACACCCACAGAACCGGTAGTAAAAAATTTTGAAACCCACCACTGATTCCAATATTCTGTTCTGTTCCATTCTGTTCCAATCCAATATTTTCCTATCCCATCCCAATCCAATCCAATCCAATATTCCGTTCCAACCCAATATTTTCTGTTCTGTTCCCTTCCCTTCCCTCTTCCCTTCCCTTCCCTTCTGTCTTCCCTTCCAATATTCTGTTCTGTTCCAATCCAATCCAATCCAATCCTTTCTGTTCCGTTCCGTTCCATTCCATTCCAATGTTCTGTTCTGTTCCAATATTTTCTGTTCTGTTCTGTTCCATTCCATTCCATTCCATTCCAATATTCTGTTCTGTTCCCTTCTGTTCCAATATTCTATTCTGTTCCATTCCATTCCAATATTCTGTTCTGTGCTGGTCTGTTCTGCTACATTCCATTCCTATATTCTATTCCATTCCACTCCGCTCCACTTCATTCCACTCCACTGTTCAGTCCTAGTCCTAGCCCTGGTCCTTGTCCTGTCCCTATTCTTCCTCTCCCTCTCCCTGTTTCTGTTCTGTTCCGTTCCATTCCAGTATTCTGTTCTGTTCTGTTCTATTCTACTTTCTAACAAAATCTAGGTTTTTAAGACCTATTGCACCCATATACAAGATGAGGTAATAAAACTTTCTCCTGAACAGTACCACTTCATACTGGTAATGGAGAAATACATACAGAACACATACATTACAATTTTGCTTTTGTTGGTGGTTTTTTCCCCATTAGTATGATATATTATTCTTTGCCAAGCTGCAGTGAGCCCCTAAATTGGCAGGATGGGTAGGTGGGTGGGTAGAACTCATGGCTTACATGTAGTTGTTAGCCCCTCCCCCATTTGTTAAAGCCTCTGGAATCCTTTCTCTCCCCAATTGCATGTCACGGTTTATTGGAAATACCTGACTATCAAAAGTATGCCTCTAAAAAGATGCTCCAACTGTCTGATAGGATTACAGCACCTATTATATAAAAACAACCCTCAGTTGAAAGAGCTTGATACTTTGGCCCTGTCCTTGTTGGTACTGGCATTGCTAGCTCTACTGCAGGAATAAAAATCTTCCATGAGATGCCACTTGTGTTTTCAATTATTATGCTATCTCAGCAGTGAGGCAGAATAGAAGTTCTCTGCATAAGAAAAGGGGGAGTCATAAATATCTGGTTATCTTTTGATAGTTTTCCAGTGCCTTTAAGTGATTCCTGGTGTACAGAATCCAAAGAGTCATCCTCCTTTAGGAGTAACCATTTCTTTTTGCCACCTCTGGCAAAAGAAGTGGGGGAGGAAAAGTTTCAGCTGTATTAGGTAGACCAGTCCATGAAATCAAGTCCATGGGATATCTACAACTATTTTTATTGACATTATATTTACTTACATATTTATATAACCAATTAATATAGCTGCCCATTTCACAAGTGACTCAGGGCTGCCTACAAATTAGCTATAATTATGGAAACTTGCAGTCTGATTGTGTTGTTCCTCTTCCTCCTTCTTATACTAGTTCAGTGAATTAGGGAGATGTCTACCTGAGCCTTCTCTGAATGTTATCCGGATGTCCTGGACTTAAAAAATGCTTTAGCATATCTCCAACTCATCTTCCTAACTATAAGAATGGTGGAGGAAGAAGTTATTTTTAAAATGTTTTTCTGTCACAAAAGGACCTCTTCCTTCTTGCTTTACTACATGGAAATGGTAACTGAAGAGCTATTTGTCCATTCTTATTTTGAATCATTTTTACCATGGAAGTGCCAGCTAACAAATCACTTTACATCCATTTACCTTTTCCCATGGAAATCAGATCACTGTTCCATGGGAAAATGTAGGGAAGCGCCAAAAATGGTAACAAATGCTTTCTGAATGTTCTCCTCTCTCTAGCATTGGGTTAATTTTGATATGTATACTGGTGAGACTTGAGAAAAAGAGTATTTGTCATCTGCACTGTAGTATGACCTGTGCTTAAAGTTTTTGTTAAGGTGAATGATAATAGCTGGCTAGTTCAATCTTCCTGTACATAGGGTGCCTCAGATATGTTGCAGTAGAGCATAACTAGAAATTGGGAATCTTTTTTAATGTATTCCTGGACTCATAAGATCCCTAAACTAAAGCACTTTGACTTTAGTGTAGAGTTGCTATATAATTTGGATTTTCTTGAATTTCATGAGTATAAAAACAGTACAGGGTGGACATTTTTGTCAATATTTTCTGGAAACTGAGCAAACTTGATAACTTGAGGTCACTAGCGCAGGAGCTACAAAGTCCTTTATGTGCAAACCAAAGTCCCAGAACTGCATTTTCAAGTTGAAATTCTGAGACCAGCTTTTTTCTGCATGTTATCTTTTTTCAAATAGAATACCAAGTAAATGAAAAGCTGTTGCTGCAGCAGCAATAAATGGCCTGCATCATCTGATAAGGTTATAGAGAAAGACATTTTAATCTTGTTTTATATGAGATCCAGATGTAATTCTTACGTTCAAGTATTGTTTAAAATGTATTAAAGTATCAGTTGATAGCCCCTGAGACAAAAGTCTCATCTGATAATTTTTTCTGTTAGAACAATCTTCTGTGTCATTTAAGGACAGGAGGAAAGATGTGATTAAAGTTGTTTCATCCAACTTTTCTGCTACAGGGTTGATAAAATCAGTTAGGAATGTATGCATTTGTAACTTTTATTATCTTTTTAAAAAATAATTCCCCAAAGTGTGGAATACTATGGTCGGAAGGGAAGGAAATCCATTTTCTGCCAGAACCTCCATCTGCCCTTGAAATACTCTGTTTGCTGCAAAGGTCATAGAAGTTTATAATTATTTAAAAGTGATGTGTACTTTGACTTGATAAAGAAAGATGGATACTGTTGACTTAGTGAGAACAGCCTGTTATTATCTTCTAAAAATGAGCAAGTAAAATTATAAACAAAAACAACAACAGAATCTCACAAAATGTATTTGCATCAATGCCCACCTCAGTCGCAATCAAACAGCTGAGCTTCATTGAATTTCTGTGAAGAGAGGTATCATATCTAATGAACATAATTATAGCTCAGAATTGTTTAAATAGATCCATTGGGAGCCATCAGTTTGACAGGTGTATCGTCATTGCCTGTCATGTATTTGTTTAGTAGATTTTAACTCTGCTATTACTGTGTATTCGTTAAATACCATTGTGAGGTAAGGGAATTGACAGAAGCTTTGTGAATGTGTTAAATTGTTTAAAGGGATTGTCCAGATTCATTTATGAGTTTACTTGCCTGATTTGCTACATTTGGGAGGACTGTTTGGGGTTACTCACAGCTACAGTTACTGTATTTTTCGGAGTATAAGACGCACCTTTTCCCCCCCTAAAAGGAGGTGAAAATTTAGGGGCGTCTTATACACCGAATGTAATCCTGCCCACCCACTGGCCCCCACCCTTTGGCCTCTGCCTCGCAACAGTTACCTCCTTGCAAGCAAGCAGCAAGAAAAAAACAGCTCCTTTCAGCTTCAGCACAGGCTAATTAGCACAAGTTGATTGGATCAGCCTCCTGACTCTCAGCTGTTTTGCGCAGGGCTCTGCTGCAAAGAGGTAAATTGCTGGAGCAGATTTTTTTTTCTTTGTGCTAATCAAGTTATGCTGAAAACGAAACTGAAAGTAAAGCAGGCTGTTTGCTGTTTACTCCAACGAGACAGAATTGCTCAGAGGCAGTTTTCTTTTTTTCTTTTCCTCACCAAAAAAGGTAGGTGTGTCTTATACTCCGAAAAATACGGTACATGATTTAGATATGTTTGAGCAGCTGATTTAAAAGCTGTGAAAGACTTCTGTTGGTATTTACCATTGGGCACAACCAGTTAGAAAACATTGACCTGTTATCTGATTTGTATAGAAACAAAATGAATCACAATGTTGAGCTCCTGAAAGATCCCTTTTGAAGAGTTTTTGAGAGATTTTTGAATACCACGAACAGCTAGAGCAGTGATGGCGAACCTTTTCAGCACCGAGTGCCCAAACCAGAACGTGCTCATGTGCGTACGTGTGCCGGAGCGCTGAAAACCTGAAGACCAGCTGGCCGGCATGCATGCACATGCTGGAAACCCAAAGACCAGGTGCATGCGCGCACTGGAAACCAGAAGAGCAGCTGGCGACGGTATGCATGCCCACAGAAAGTGCTTGCGTGCCACTTCTGGCACACATGCCATAGGGTCACCATCACAGAGCTAGACTATCTCATGATTTGATTTGATATAAGGCATGCTTCTCTGTTTACATGCAGTCCTTATGACCAGTTGTTTAACAAAAGCTTATAGGTACAACTGCCTCTGAAAGGATGCTTTATGACCCTAAAGCATGTCTGGCCATCATAAAAGGTCACCCTACCGCTACGCTGAATACACATGACCACATCTCAGATGCTTGAAACCTGTTCGCACCAGTTCCCAAGTGCCCTGTGATCATATGATCTTTCCTGTCAGCTGCCCCAGAAAGTCAGTGGGGAAACGAGCAGGGAAGGGTTGCAAGGTGCTGCCACCTGCCAAGATGACTCCCCTCTTGTGTCTAAGGGCTGGCTGAAGGCGCTGCTGGCTGAAGGCAGCTGGCATTCTTTCACAGGATGCAGAAATGAAGCTTAAATCATGAAGATCTAGGCTCCTTTTCTGCACCCCACCAGAGGAGTTCCCTTTCCTGTACAGGGGAGAGCTCACATCCTTCTGTGGGGTACAGAAACAAAGCTTAAATCTTCATGATTTAAACTGCTTTTCTGCGCCTACCAGAGAAGTTTCCTTTTGTGCACAAAGCAAAACTCCTCCTCCTGTGGGAGGAGAAATGTTCTCCCTACCACCACACCTGGGAAGTCTATAGAGAATGGTACTTACTTGTAGAATTGCACAAGCTGACCTCTGTAGGAAGGCTGTACCTTGCATCGGCTGGGTATGAGAGGTAAGTGGAGCAATTTATGTGCACAGTTGGGCTCTGTAGCCAGCTGCGACCTCTCAGCCTGCAGCAGTTTTGCACAAAATAGTTGGCCCTGTAGCTGGCTGAGGCATTTAGGGTCCAGTAGGGAGCAGTGCAAGCCCTCCAAAACCTACCCAATCCCCTGAGGCACCCCCCAACCCATTTAATGACCATCACAATCACACAAAGGATTTTGACACCAATTATAGTAGTAAACTGAGGACTGTCCTTCATTTAACAGATGTTTTGTTGCTTGTGTTGATCCATTTATATCGCTAGTTTTGTCAAACAGGTACAAAATGTTTAGAAACAAAGCTACAGTAATTGTGGAAACTTTGGGAAAAGTGTATTTTTGAGGTTTGATGGCTAATAACACCACTTTTTTTGGAGTACTACCATAAAATTATATATCAATGGAAAGATAATTTAATCAAGAATGTAATGCAATAAAGTTTGTTCAATTATCTGTATTCTATGAAAAGTTATAGCCAAATATCCAGAAAAAGGAAACACAACTTGCTTAGATTGATATCAGATAGCTTTCCTTTATCTGATTGTAGCCAATGAGCATGACTGTTTAGAAAGCCAACCAGGTGTCATCTTGTTTTGGCAATGAGCCAATCAGATCACAGTAGGATTCAGTTATGATGTCATGTATAGAAGCTGAGAGGAGGACATTAGTCAGTGTGTTATGTGATCGCTATCAGGTTGGTTGGGTTTTTTTGTGTTCTTTCATTTAGTGAGCTTGTAAAACGTAAAAAAATTAAAGTAATGGTGCAAAGAGTTGACTGGTCACCCAGAAAGCAATGTAAAATAGTATTATTAAGTGAACAAGGCTACAGTTATAAAGAAATTAGAAGAAAAATTGGTGCAAACTTAACCAAAGGTGGCATTTCTAAGTTTTTGAAGAGGTATAAAGAGATTCAGTCACTACAAAACAACACTGTTAAGGCAGGAAAAGGTGCACAACAACAAGTGATGATAGAAGAATTAAGAGACTGTGCCTACATGACAGAAGAAAATCATCTGGTCGTATACAAGATGAAATGGCGCAATGCAATGTGAAGATGAGTGCAAGGACTGTTCGGCGCAGACTGCAGGAATTTGGCCTAAAAACTAGAATTCCACGAAAAAAGCCACTTTTATTTCTCAAGCAAAGGTTGGAAAGCATTACATTCTTGATTAAATTATCTTTCCATTGATATATAATTTTATGGTACTATTTCCCCCCAAAAGTGATTCTATTAGCCATCAAACCTCAAAAATATACTTTTCCCAAAAGGTTTCCACAATTTTGGCCACTACTGTATGTGCGTCATGAAGGTTTTTCATAAGGCAGCTAGATTAAGTCTGAAAGCTTTTCTATGGAGCTAGAACATTTAAAAGACAGCAGGCCTGGACTTGCAAATATTGCCACCTTTTGTTCTCTACTGCATCAGTTTTGATATTTTTTGTGTTTTTTGTTAGAGGGAAAGAAATGAAATCAAGTGGTTTAATACTGATTTATGAATTTGTCTCATTCTCCCCCTTCCCCAAATTATTACTTATTCCCCTTTTCCTTGAGTTATATAGTCTGAGGATAGTTTAATGTTAGATAAGTTCAATTTGGATCCTGGCAGAAGTCCAAGGTATCCCAAAACCTGCATGCAGCAGGAAATAAGGTGTTAAAGACAATGTTCTCAGCATCTCAGTAGTTCTGTTATTTCAGAAATGGATATTAATGACCTTAGAATATTACTAAATTAGCCCTGAAACCTCTAGCAGAGAAATTAATTATCACAAGCAAAGGAGTCTTCAATGTTCTTTATAGCTGGGACAAAGAGAGAGGAAGTAATCTCTCTAATGGATGAACTCCAGCCAAGTTAGTCAGAACAAGACAGCAGGAAAGTGACTCCCAAAAAAGTTTTTTTCCATGGACGCTTTCTTTTCTGTCCTTCCATTTGAGGTTTTTGCTGGCTCTCAAGATGATAGTAGTAGAGGAAAAGACTGCAGATCTTAAAACTTAAGATGCTAAAGAATAGGCTTTAAAATGAACTATTCCTTCTCATGAATAAGATTGGGCTGGATGTGTGATCTGGCCAGGTTCCGATATCCTTTAGTTTATGTAGATCAGACTAAGAGCTTATGTGTGATCAATTAGAGCCATTCAAGATCTCAAGAATATAAGAGAAGACAATAGTTCAGCCATTGTTGCTCCCTAGCTATTGGTATTTGTGATATGATGGTTTAAAGGGAGATAAATACTTGTCAAAACTTGATCATCAGTAACCTAATTCCTCTTGAATATGTTCCACCTCCCATTACAGATAAAATTTCCTTAAACTTGAGCTCAATTCCTGGTGACTTCAATGATACATCCCATTTTTTTAAAATAGAAAAATGGAAATAGTTTGCTATTATGTTCTAAGTGTTTCCTGATAATCTCTGTCAAAGTAAATTTACGGCTCTCACATCTGAATTCTACAGTTTTATTATGCATTACTTCCGTTGGTCCTGAATTTCATTTTAATAAATGACCCAGAGTTAAAATATTGTACGTGAAAACTCCCCCCTTCTTTCTGCCCATATTTTCTCTACGTCTAAGATGCTTCCCTCATATTTCTTTTTTCCAAACTAAAAAATCTTTAATATTTACAACTTTCCTTCTTAGGGGAGTTGCTCTAGTTCTCAAATGATTCTGATTGCTTTGTTTTGCTCTCCTCCAGCTCTAGAACATCCTTTTTCAGGCGAAGCTGACTTATTTATTTAATTTATATTTCCTATCTCTTTAACTGCCCATCTCTCTCAAAATGCAAAGGATCTATGAATTCTAAAAGTCAAGAAGCACAGTGAAAAAGTGGGGCCAAGATTAAATATATAAAAGATAAAACTAATGACCACAGGTAGAATAACCAGCCTTAACAACTGACAATGAAGATAAGAAGTGGGTAGCTTCTGCCTTTTAGAATCAATCCATCAGTAGTGAAGGAATCCGCAGTCAAGAAATACATTGTAGATTAGCACTGGATAGAGCAACCATGAAAAGATATTCAAAAGCTGTGATGTCTCTGTACATTCCATCGAATGGCAAAGTGCCTGAGAGCTGAACTGTGGGCTTGCCACTGTTAAACTGAGTGCCTGTTCCTTTAAAAAAAGAGAAAAAACCTCCCTTTTTCCTCCTTTCTCTGGGTAAGAACCAGAGGTGGATTTGGTGGGAGGTTGGACAGGATGATAGTAGAGAGTTCTATCCAGGTGCTGTTGATCTGCATACACACGTCTCACTGCAGGAGAGAAATCAGAAATGTATTTCTGGAGTGCTCAGTTAGAAAATCCTGCTTGAATGCTTAGCTAGTCTTTGTAGAAAATAGTTCATTTGATCTTGGTTTTCAGTATACTTCCATAACTTTGTTCAGTGTACATCTGTAGGTAACATCTGCTCAATTGTCTTGCAAGTAACACAATAATGCTTAAGCAGTGCCATTAAAGACGTACTGGACCCTCTCATACAGTTCCTCCTGAATGGGCTGCCATGTAAGCAGGTTTTTGTTGTTATAAATAGATAAGATTAGAACAGCCTCTCCAGGTGTACCCAGACCACATTAAGTCATACGGGCTGTGAATTCTGAAAGTTGTATTCCCAATACTTCTGAAGGACAGAAGGAGAATTGCCCAGTTTCCAGCAAATGTAACCCATAATATATCAAAGAACAGCAGCATCTGCAGATTGTTGTAAAGTAGAGTTGAGCTGAGCTGAGCACTGACTCTGTTCCTTCATTGTGATGCATACAAAGTAAGCATTTTTATTGAGCCTCTCTTGAGTCTCCATTTATATTTTCTTTTAGCTTCAAACGACCACCATTGTCCTGATATAACAGTAGCAAAGAGAGGTTACACATTTCTTCATTGGGATCTGGGTGTTATTTGAAATGCTGTTAGTGACCATTGGGAAACAGAATGTATCAGAATATAACAACTGAAACAGCTTACATATTAGATTATTAGCATGCAGAAGATCTAGATTCAAATCCCAGTGCAGCCTCAAGATTCATTGAGTACCCTTTGGTTGCTTGCAGATTCTCAACAGCCTAACCAAGTTTGCAAACTTAGCAAATGAAGATAAAATTATAAAACACTCTTAAGCACTTTGAACAGGATACAGATAATGGAACACGTTTGCACGTTTTACAAGTAACGTAATGGCCATATGGAAATACAAGCAATTTTTAAATAACCAAAGGAACATTCTGTATTGCAAATATGGAGGCTTAAAAAACCCAAAGAATTAATAATTGCTGCTCCGCAATTAACCTATTGTTTTTGAAAAGACATTTCCTAAACTCCAAAGCAGTTTGCTTTTATTTATATGGGAGGCAAGATGCCAGTACACACAAGTGTGTTCATCAGGGAGTGAGGCAAGGGAATGATCAAAGAAAAAGTTCTTATGAAATCAAAGCAAATTACATTGCTATAAAGGTAAGTTGAGAACAGTTTAAAGCATAACTAGAAGAACTTAGATTTAATATTTATAAAACCTAATTAGCTGTAACACAAAACAACAGGTAGATTACCTCCCCCTCAATTTATCATTATGCAAGTAAGATTTTCCAGGTCTTAAATTGCACAGGGAGCCAATTTAATTATACAAAGGACTCCCTGTTCAGTCCCCCAAACAGGCAAAACTGAAGGATTGAGGGGGGGGGGGGGGGGGGGCAGTCAAATCTGTATTCACTTTCACATTGTTTAACAGTGATTGTATTTGGGAAAAGAGAATGCCCAACAGAGCTTCTCTTGATTATAACTTCTCCCTAGAATTAGTGAAAGGGGGCTCACTTATTTTGGCAGTCTTCTGTTGCACAATAAATGGTAATACTGTTTGCTACAAGTACTATAAGAAGACAATTCCTGCTTATAGAAAACTACTGGAAAGTAATTAGACATAGATGGGTAACTTTCATATATGGTGCTTTTCAGTTTTTTAAAAAATACAGTTGTCCTACAAAAACCAAACCAGATAGGATGAAGGTGAAATAGGAGAAGATTGAACTGCATTACAGAGGGCTTTTTTTAAGGAAAAACAACAACATAAGCAGAAGTAGGTTTTGGATAGTGTATTTTAAGAATAAATAACTTGCAGTTGCAGGCAGTTTAGGATAATATATGTATAGTATAGCAACAGAAAGAGAATGATTTAGAAGGGAGATTGGTATCCACAGTGAAACTTATCCAGATTCAGCTACTTCAAATATAAGATGCTTCCCCTTCCCCCCAACCTTTCAAATTTCCATATACAAAAAACAAGTATTCTAGAAAATAAGCAACGTTAGGTCTGTGTTTTATGATACATAGCTTTCTATATGGAAATACAGTTTTTTGTAGAAAAAATAATGTTTTGTGGATCTTGCCTTCCTAAAAAATGAAAAGGAACCCCTGCAATTATCTAGATGTAGGATTAACAGTAACATGTAAGTAATCCTAGCTTTGTAACTAGAAATATTCTCTTTCCATAGCAGACCTCTGATTCTCAACTCTTTTATTCCCTGTTCTCCATAGGCTACATCCAGAAGATTAAATCTGGGGAGGAAGATTTTGAATCCTTAGCATCACAGTTCAGTGACTGCAGCTCAGCCAAGGCAGGGGGAGATCTGGGTACTTTTGGAAGAGGTGAGTCAATCGATGTTATGTGGCTGCAGTTCTGCTTTCTGAGCAGGTTGGGGATAATCCATCAAGATTATAAAAAGAAGGACACTGAATTTTCCTCTCCTTATGAAATAATTGGGTTTTTTTGTGAAGCATATGCTAAGAAGGAGCAAAATGAGTAAATCAGTGCTTTTGAATACAGAACAACCCTCAAGACAATCAGAACCTATAGCTGTGGCCATATTATCAGGGCAATTCTTGAAATGAAAACCAAGCATTGAAAGTTATCTGGGCTGCTGTAGGCTGTTCTCTTTTATGCTTCAAGGAAGCTTAATTTTGGGATCATTCTTTTGAAGAAGTTCTGGATACTTTGAAAATAGCTCTGTGTTCAGCTTGCACAGATTATGTACCTAATAATAACATACCTTTCACTAATCAGATCATGCGTTACGGAAGATATGCCCTTGTTACACTATATATTGTTGACGGGAACCAACTTTTTACTACTTTTCTTGTACAAAATGTGAGTACACATGAAAGTACATACAGCAACACACGTAGAGAGGGGACAGAGGGTATCAGAATGTCCATAAGCCTGGGATGGGCAACTTTTGAGGAGTCAAAAGCCACAACTCAGCACCTCAACCTTCAGGGGGGCTTCCAGTATGAAACCTCTATCACTAAAAGAGTTATGGCTGAGCTTTTTGGTCTGATTATTTTTTGGGAGGAAGAGATTTTCTAGATAGGAATAGGAGATTTCTAAGGGGTGAACTGAGAGCCAGTTAAGGCGTAAGGCTCGACACTGGGAGACTGAGTTCTAGTCTCCCCTTAGGAACATAGCCACATATCTTTGAGCTCACTCTCAGCTGGAGGAACCAGACAATGGCAAACCACTTTTAAAAAAAACCTTGCCAAGAAAACTGCAGGGATTGGTCAAGGCAGTTTCTGAGAATTGTACATAATTGAATAGGGAAAAAAAAGGTGAGCTATTTAAAATTCCACGTATGCCAAAAAACTAGCTGAAATGTGGCCGTTGTGCTGCTTAGAGTTGTTGAAGAGAATTCAAGATCCTAAGAGGAGACAAATGTCTTGTTGAGAGGTTTTATGCTGATGATAACAGCATTCCCTAATTTTGGCCAAATTAACAATGCCACAATTAAGCCCAACTATGGTCTAGCTCCCTTTGGAAATACTGCTTTTTATGACAACTGTCACAAGATAGAGGGCCCCTTATCTGGTGACATCTACTTATGGGTGACTTATTGCAAATTCTGCCAACTCTGAAACTTGTGTATTCATATTCTGTGAATATGCTGTTTTGACACTTATCTGCACTGCTCAAGGACTATTTTTGACTATTTGATGTTACTGAATATGTTACGTGTCTTGTTAAAAAATTATTTGAGAAACTGAGTATCATGCATCTTGGATTCTGCTTTGGGTCAAAATAATTGCAGCATTTAATTAAAAAATGTTCTAAACCATAATAGGTGAGGATGCTGCATTGTTTGGATGCATCCTGCATATGATAAACCTTTCTCCCTGCTCTGTCAGCCCAGCTGAATCATTGGTTCCCTCTAGTTCCTACTGTACATTTATATTAATCGGTGCTTTCTTGTTAAGCAATTTACCACCTGAAGGTTCTTTCCTTCACATTAGGTTAGTTTTCCTAGCCTTGGGCACAGCATAATGCACCTTGAAACGCTATGGATAATCTGTCTTTGCCCTCAAGTATGCTACCCAGGACAATTGCATCCATTTCTGGGCCAACGTCTTAAAAATCCTGAAATCAGATATCCTCTAGGCTTGAAAAAAAAGTTTATAGGGAAAAAAGTAAAATATTTCATTTATCAATCCTAAGCGTGGGGTATATCTGCTTGTTTTGAAAATAAAAGATGCTAATAGAAAAGGCCTAGCAATGTTTCTGTCTCTCCTGGCTTTCATGAGACAGTATTTCTTTTTGTTTGAAAATTAAAAGATGCTGAAGCTCAATGATAACGAACAAGAGTAGCTGCTAGCAGGTATTGGGAAAGGCCTTTTCGTGCCTGAGATCTGGAAAGTTCTAGAAAAGAGACACATGAAGCAGATTCATATATTGAGATGTTAACTTGTTTCCCAAGAAAACTGGAATTCTACTAAACTGCTGTTAATTCTAACATACTTATCTTGTATCATCTATTCTGCTTGTTTTCCTCATTTGAGAGGGGGGAAAACCCTGTATCTCACGTGCTAAAGTTCTCCCATTTCGCCAAACTTGATCCAGCCTTAAACTTCTGAATTTCACTAGTTGCTGCTTTATGATTCTTGTTTTAAAAGCTAGAAACCACCTTTTCTTTGAAACTGGAAATTTCAAGAAATTGAGTATAGAACATGATGTCACCAGTTTGTAGGCAAGGTAGTATGGGATGATAATATGGCCTAGAAATATCTTCCAATATAAGTAAATAGGAGAACTCTGAATGAGTGGGCTGTAATGGCCGGTGCAGAATCAAGAAGCTATTGAGAGGGAATAATTCATTCTTTGATAGAGCATCTTTATCATTAGACTCAAGTTTGCATCTTGAATATTTGCTGCAAAAATAATTTCTTTAGAAGAGATTGAGAATCAAACAATACAGGTTTTCATTTAGAACAAGAGGCAGCAATTGTTTGAACTGGGACTCTGAATTGTAAGAGCTTGCATTGGGCTTACTCACAAAATATCTGGTATGAGACTGTGTTCCACTTAATGGTAGATAATCCTTTTGTGCAACTTTCTTGAACCTGAATTCAAATATATATGCTGTTAGAGTATTCTCTAATGAGCACAATGCAGATAATATAAAGACTGTTTAAACATTCTAAATTTGTAATGAAAATATTTAACTATATGTTAATTATACATTTCATTTTTCATTTCATTTTATTAGATTTATATACCGCCCTACTCCCGAAGGACTACATGAAGCTACAATAAAATATACTAGTTGTTTCGTAGTTTGCTAGTTTAGTTGGCCTGAGTCCCTGACTCTGGTGAGTCAGAAATTGCAGAGAGAAAAATATGTGCCTTATAGTTTCTCTCTGCAGTTGGCATCTCTCCATGCAGAGTAAGCTCTGTCCAGATCTGCTACCAACGTAACCCAATCATCTTGTTGAAATGAGCTACTTGAAAATAATGGCATAATTTAGTATTTGAGTTTAACTAATTTTAATTAATTACAATGAAGTCATAGTCTGCACCAAATGCTAGAAATATCCTCCAACTAATAGCCATCAGATTGTCAGAGCCTGATACTATTTTTTCTTGTGTATAAAGGTCAACATTTCTGGATACCTTGACCAATAAAAATCTGAAATCATTATACTGAGTGACCTTAAACAGTATTTCCAGAAAGAAAAGCTTTGTATTTTTAATATAGACATTTGTGTATTTCATGTGCTTTTATGCTGCTTATATCATCTGACTGTGTCAGCCATCCCACCTTGGTCAATTAGGAAAGAAAGACTCTCGAACTCATGGTTAGCGAAAGTACACTTAAAGCCAAGTGATTACAGTGTAGTAAAGCCGGATCTGGATTTTCACGCCCAAAGCATCTGGTTAACTTTTCTCCTGTCTTCCTGTCCACCCATGGGTAATTTATTCAAATAAATTGTTTTGATAGTCCCTGGCTGAGTGGGCTGGATGGTGCTGCATTCCATTGGGTGACTTTGGTTTACAGCAAGATTCAATACATAATGTTAGAGAAATCAGCAATTACCGTATATACTCGAGTATAAGCCGAACCGAATATAAGCCGAGGCCCCCAATTTTACCACAAAAAACTGGGAAAACTTATTGACTCGAGTATAAGCCGAGGGTGGGAAATCCAGCGGCTACTGATAAATTTCAAAATAAAAAAAGACTGGTCAAAAGTGCGAGGACCTGTCAGAAATCACTTTTTTCAGACCTCTGGGTAGTCCTTTTGTACATATGGACTACTCAGAGGGCTGAAAAAGTAATTTTTGACTGGTCCTCGCACTTGTGACCAGTCCTCGAACTTACGACTGTCCTCACATTTTATGTTTTTACCCTATCTTATCACCATTTCTCTCTCCCCCTCTCTTTCTCATTCTTTCTCTCTCCCCCTCTTTCTCTCTCTTTCTCTCTCCCCCACTCTCTCTCATTCTCTTTCTCCCCCCTTTCTCAAAGAGAGAGGTGGTAGGTTTGAGGAGAAAGATTGCTGTACAATAAAAAAGATGAAAGGGAAGAAAACCAACCCGAAACAAATATAAAGATATCAAGATAAAGAATGAATTGTTAAACTTTAAAGAATAAAAGAGAACAAATATGAATAAATAGCAATAATTAGAAACACACATACAAACATACAATGTATTTTCTTTGAACAGAGTATTTGGCCGGTTCACAAATTTAAACAGTGTTTAGTCATTTCACTTAAATTTACAATTTCTATATTTCCTTTTTGCCATATTTATTCCTCATCTATTTTTTTAAAAAACCAATATTACCCATCTTTAATCAAATTCAATTTTTCACTTTTATTCTATATTATACCCCTTCCCACTGTCATCTATTTTTATATCCATCCTCACATTGGTTAATTATGTAATATTACAGTTGTTCAATACAAATTCAACATTTTAATATAAATCAATTAGTTATATAACTATCTTTTTTGTATATTAATCAATATGAACATGAATATTCCAATTATTTCCATGCAATCCAATTTCTTACAAATCAATTACCGGTAATTATATTTACCAATAAGAATAAACCAAATAATTTCCTCCATATATTCTTCCAAACCACAACTTAACCATTTCTGCTTTCAACACAATATACAATTAATAGTATCTCAATTATTACAATTCCCTAGTTAAATAGAGCTTTTTTTCTTTTGTGTTTTAAAATCTTGAACTCTCCTCTTTTGCCATTTGCCATAAATTTCCCATTGTTTGCACCTACCTTTTTTGATGAGGAAAAAGAAAACTTTCCAACGTTGCAAGCAAACAGCAAAGCCAACAACCTGCTTTAGTTTCGGTTTCGTTTTCAGCTTGAATTGCACAAGGAGAAAAAAAAATGTGCTCCAGCAGCACTCTTTGCAGCTAGAAAAAGACCCCTGCCCAAAACAGCTGAGAGCAAATCAGCTGAGAGTCGGGAGGCTGTTCAAATCAACTTACGGTAATTAACCTATACTGAAGCTGAAAGGGGATGTTTTTTCTATTTTTGCAGACACGGGTCTACCCATTTGTTTTCTTTTAAAAAGGGTATTTTTTTCATGACTCGAATATAAGCCGAGGGGGGCTTTTTCAGCCTGAAAAACGTGCTGAAAAACTCAGCTTATATTCGAGAATATACGGTATATGTGTGTGTCATATTACAGTCATAAAAAAATAGCATCTTATATTTTTAAAACAAGCAGATATATCCCAACTCAGGAAACTGACTTGATAGATGAAACTTTAAACAATCCACCAAAGCATATCCATTTTTTCCATGTAAATTCTGTAAAAGCTTTAGCATCTCAATACATGTATACTGGTAGTGTTCAGTAACCCTCACCACATGTGAATATTCCACACAGTTCAACATGTTATGGGATTTTGGTATAGTAGAGGTTATGGTGGCTTGCAGAGGACCTGAAAAAGGCCTTATTGGTATTACGAGCAATTTTGTGGCAAGGTTTGATTTTTGTCTTGATGAGCTTCCAATAATACATTCGTTTGTATTCCAAGGATGAAAAATATTTGGAACATATATGGTCTTCAAGTAGTCCAAAAATAGAGGTTCCAAATAGGATCCATCAGTAGCAGCAGAGTAAATTTAGAGAAAAATATTTAATATTCTCACAAGGATTTTTTAAAAAAAGAAATTTTAAAGAAATAAGTCCATAAATTAATATCAATATATATAACATGAAATGTGCAAGACAGGTGAAATAATTAGCATAGCTACTGTTTATCATCCAAGACCCTAGTTCCTTCTTAAAATAATAGACTTTGCCCTTGATAGTTAGTGTTTATGTGTAACTGGAACAAAAAAAAATGAAATTGCTAACTTTGGTCAGAAACTTTATTTTCTTTTCCTGGGAATAAGTTCTTGGTTTGCATGAAGATACTATTTTTTAAATTGTCCTTTATCGTCACAAATTCTGCCTTATTCAGAGGCAGTAATTCCTCCCCGAGTCAAATATTTCCCAGAAGAAAAGATGATTGCTAATATTGGCATTTTGGATTGTAAAGTAATGAAAAAGCTATTAATCATAGGCTGCCAGTGACTGGTAGTTGGGTCTCATTTAGAAACTGTCATTTCAGCTGTGGTCTTGGGTGACTTACTGAAGGAGAGAGTTTAGACGAGACAGGCTCAATGATGCAGTAGCAATGCTGCTGGAATTTTGTTGTCCACTAGATGGGACTAGGAGCACAAGTAGTTCTTCCGTGATAACCACTTTTGGTCTTCTTGTACTCATTTGATGGGATTACTAACCATAATTTGCTACAATTACAAATCCTGGATATGTTTAGAAGTAAAAAAAAAGCATTCTCATTTAGTCTTAAAAAATCAAGAGCAATTGATACTTCCTCTGTTTTATTAAATTCTAGATGAAGAAACGGTTTTTTTTCTGATTCAGAAATTAAGAACTTTTGGGTTGAGAATAAATCCAAATCAACATTTATTTGAAGGTTATAAATTATCATGTGCTGCACAGCTGCATGGAGAAAACCAATTATTTAAGGCAAAGTAGCATATCTTATTACAGTTGTTAATTAGTATCCACACTTCTGGAAATATGTGCATTTTTAAAAATTGAATACTTAATTACAAATAGTTATAAACTCAGTTATGAAATGAGAAACAATTTAAGTAATTTATTTGAATGACTTAATTACTCTCTTGCTTTTTTGTGGTGGTGATTCAATTTAATGCATTCTGCATTTTTAAACCAGTCTTGCTATTTTTTTTCCGAAAAAGGAAATCCTATAGCAGTGAATTACATTGTTGTGGTCTAGGATTGCAAACTAGGATTGCAATGGTAGCATGGAGAGCATTGAACTGATGCACATATGCATGCATTTGCATATGCACAAACTCTTCAAAAAAGATGTCCCATTTTTGGATATCTTCCATTTTAAAGCTTAGTTCAAAAGAGAAATATTTTACTTGTGATTCCCCCCCCCCCCCAATAAAATTATGTTGCCAGCAGGATTATAACTTTAAATCTTTTCCTTTTCCCATTTTATGAGTTAAAACTTTGGGGGAAAACTTTGGGGGAGCCTGAGTGGCGTAGCAGGCTAATGCCTCCTACTAAGGCAGCATTTAACATCCAGCTGCCTGTAATTACTGCGAGTTCAAATCCCACCAGGCTCAAGGTTGACTCAGCCTTCCATCCTTTCTAAGGTAGGTAAAATGAGGACTCGGTTGTGGGGGCAATAAGCTGACTTTGTATAAAATATACAAAAGTATGAAGGCTATTGCTTAACGCATTGTAAGCCGCCCTGAGTCTCCAGAGAAGGGCGGCATATAAATAAAATTAAAAAAAAAAAGACTAGTCCTGGAAGAAGTTTAGAGTCATAATTATAAAAGTTGCAGATGGATTGAAAGCCACAAGTAAATAATAAATTCCACTAATCTCTCAGACACACAAACCACCAGGAATGTATGCAAAGAACATGCAATAACAACAACAACAACAACAACAACATTGCAAGGATTCATCTGGAATACTGCCTTTAAGCTTTCTGGATTTATCTTCTACAGCAGTGGCAATACTGCACATAATTCTAATTCAAGGATCCTACACGAGTTTACCCAGTTTCCTTTCTACTTGGGTCAATTTTGGCATCTTAGGACAGCAAGTCCTAATTTTTAGTGCTACGTTCAGTCACCAGGGCTCCCTTCTTTTTCTTTCTGTCCTTGGCACTAATACTCAAGACTTGAAGGGAAGTAGATGCCAGTTAAAAGATCCAATATTTTGATTAGGGAGAAGTAAAGTAAACCTTTGAACCTCTGTAAATTGGATACTGATCCAATTTGTTTTTTGATGGGTCACGCAGCAGTTTAGTAACTGCCTTTCTCCCAGCTGTTGTTTTCCCCTATAGATTTCAAAACACATTCTCTGGGCTGTCATGAGCTGACTCGTTCTGCTATAGTCAGATGGGAGAGAAAGGAAGTCTGGGGCCAGATTTGCCTCATCAAACAAGTATAGCTGGTTCCAGCAATGTAAGACATTTTCAAGATAGCTGTTAGTTCTTTGGTCAGATTGGCAATAAGCTTGTCCTGCTCTCATTTGTTACTCAGTCTGGGGCCAATTCAGATTACCCAGCATTAAGAGACTTCTCTCCTGTCCCTCCCCTGAATTTCTTGAATCACTAGTTAAGAACTAGATTAGGGTAAGCTTAAAAATACAGGTTATCTACCCAGCAGGGAATGTTCCCTACCAATTGTCGTTGTAACTTAATATTTAGGATCAATTTTGCGATTGGAATATAGAAATACTTTGCTAGGATAAGTAGCCAGTCCCTAGTTCTCGTGAAGATAAAGGGAAGGAGGGGGAAAGCATATTCAGACTTGCAAAATTCTGTCCTATAATAAAGTAATATTGATCTACTTGGCATTGGTTTCCTAATCTGGTCTACCTTGAAGGGCTGACATCAGTTTTTGCAAGTGTGAATGTGCTTCCTTCTTTTATCTTCATGAGAACTAGGAAGGGGTTTGATATGTTTATTCACACTACATTTTGCTCTAAACTCAGATCTTTTTTATCTGGCTGTTGCCTTGATAGTGGCTCTTCATCCTGTCCCTCAAGGCCATTCCCTGCCCTGTGTTGCTATCTTGAATTTAACAACAAGTGCTACATGAAGGCTTCATTGGGCAGGGGTCGGCAATCTTAAGCCCTCAAAGAGCCACAAAGGTCCTAACCAGAAGCCCCCCCTTCAATTCTGGAGCCGACCGGAAGTCCGGTTCCACCATAGAGTCTCCTCCTAGTGTGGTGTCCTAACCAAAATTGCTATCAATCGTGGAGCTAACTGGAAAACTCGCCCCTTGCCATTGTCTCCCGGCACGCCATACTTCCCCCCCCAAACCAGAAGTTCCTCTCAAAATTGTGGTGCCAACCAGCGACAGCCGCAGCAGAGGGATGAAAGAGCCACATGCGGCTCCAGAGCCGTGGTTTGCTGACTCCCATCCTAGGGCTACTCTCTAAAACCTGGAAGGATCAGGTAAAAAGATCTGGTGAAGCAGGGACAAAACTGAAATGGATTACAATGTAAATGTCATTAAAATTAATTAAACTAAATGTACATGAATTCTTCCCTGTAACATGCTTTTTTCCTTCTATCATTTTAAAAATTACAACTTGGCAGTAAGTTTTGAAGAGACTCTACAGTAACATCTCTGCTGCTAGAAATTAGACACAGCACAGCAAGAAGATTAGGCTAGAATCCTTTCTCTGTTGTACTTTATTTTTGTAGATTGTCGGATATAGAGGAAAAAGCATTGGAGAGTGGAACTCCCCTATATGTATATTGAAATGATGCATGCCACCCTGCTGCTTGGTTCTACACATGCAGACCCATCCTGATTCTGAATCATGAGGGTAAATTGAGCAGCAAAGAAAGATAAGATACGATAAGGGTGATTCAGGTTTCTGCAGTCAAAACATGCGCATACTCTAGGTATTAACATTGGCTCAGTCACATTTGAGCTTGACAGGGCTTGTGGGTTGTGATGTATTTTCTCTGCTCCTCTGCATTTCAAATGGTGGACAATCTCCAGGGAACGTGTCGATGGAGAATGTGTCAGGGAAGGGACAGCCTGCCATTTTAATCCAAGAAGCTCCAAATATTAGAAAATGTGTGCACAAAGCTGGGTCCTTAATTAACATTTATCACTGTAAAAGTGGTCACTAGCTGAAAGAAAAACGCATATATTTATCCAGCACTGAAATCATTAATATTTGGGTGATATTTTTCAGTAAGATCATCTAATATGTCTTCAAATATTTAGACTGGCCATAAATGCGTAGACGTCCAGTCTATGAATATGGAATCTTATATTACAGATTTTTGTGTGCTCATAGCTACTACAGGTAGTCCCCGACTTACAACCATTTATTTAATAAACATTCAAAGTTACAGCAACACTGAAAAAAGTGACATGACTATTTTCACACTTACAACCATTACTACATCCCTATGGTTATGTGATCAAAATTTGGATACTTGGCAGCTGGCAGTATCATGGGGTCATATTATCATTTTTTTCAAACTTCTGATAAGCAAAGTCAATGGGAAAGCCAGATTCACTTAACAATGGTATTACTAATTTAGCAGCTGTAGTGATTCACTTAACAACTGTGACAAGAGGTCATAAAATGGAGCAAAACTCACTTAACTACCTTGCTTAGCAGTGGAAATTTTGGATTCAATTGGGTGTAAATCAAGGACTATTTTTATAGGATTGCCTCTGGCTTTTTTCTGTTTAGCTAGAACCAGTGAGGGCAACATTTGCTACTTCTAGATGTTCATGCTTGGAATTAATTCCAGATACTCTTGATATGGCTATCAGTTTTCCACTTTTCACTTGAAAATTGTTTTCTGTCTGACAGGTCAAATGCAGAAACCTTTTGAAGATGCCTCCTTTGCGCTGAGGACTGGTGAGATGAGTGGACCGGTATTCACAGATTCAGGGATCCATATAATTCTGCGTACAGAATGAGTGTTTTGGCACCATGCACATGGAAAAGAAAGGGTGATGGGGGAAAAAGGAACAAGAGAACCTTTATTCCAACCATTGGTACGCTCTCTATCCCAGAACAAACTTCATATCTAGCTTATTGTTTATTTTTGTTTATATATGTATATATAAAATATATAAACATAAACAATAAGTGTGTGCATATGCAACACACATCAATGTATCTGTTTCATATTTCAGTATCTTATTTGACATGTTGAAGAAATGTTTTCCCCCGCCTGTATTGATGCATGTTAGCTGGGGCAGAAAACAATTGAAACAATGAGACAGTAGCATCTTGCATAGACACAATGACAGTGTTTTTAACAACAATAAAAAAAGGAAATCCCTAGCTGCTTAATTTTAATATTGATGGTTTCTTCCATTCAGGAGACATGTCTATACTTACAGGGTCATGCTTCAATGCTTTCCCTCTATATCCAACTTATCATAGAGTTATTTATTATAGGGCTGCACTGATGGTGGCAGAGTTTAGCTCTCAGTGTCTAAGTAGAATAAAAATCTCCTTTGCCACGATATATCCTGGTTTAAGTTCACAAGTAAAAACACCCCATTTCTTATCTCTCTCACCCACAATTCAGTGTCATTCATTTCTTAATTTGGCCAATCATTGATAAATTGTTTTTGGATGTAAAACTAGAACACTCCTGTGGCCTCACTTTATTGCTGTAGATTTAGGAGTACAGATTCCTCATGATAATGTGCAAATTCCACTGGACTTCACTTCCAACTTTCATCAAGGGCTGAGTTTCAGAAGTTGCAAAGGGACTTGATGTTGTCTGGATAGGAATTCTCTGCTCACCTAAGCATTCACCGGACTCTGCTGTCAGAAATAGAAGTATAAATTCACCATATGCTGATTACCATAATGCGTTCACATTGAATTAAATCTTGCTGATGCCTTTTTTAGGCAGACAGATATTTATCTTCTACATTATTCCAGTGCAGTCCCTCCCCAATTTATTTAGCCCTCTAAAATTTCATTAGATATATTACATGTTAATCATTCTTGTGTGTTGTTCTTGATGCTGAAATACTATCCCGAGGGAAGGCCATTTAGTTATTGGCTTCCAAGTTTATTGGTTTGTGTTTTCTTTTCTATTTTCTTTTGTTCAGAAGCTGGTCATGATCCATTTGTGGTTTAAGATAACACTGTAAAGTCACTCTTTCAGTTTTTCTGCATTGCTTTTTCTCTATATAAAATCAATACGATTCCCACCAAGTTCCCTGCTTTTGAACTGATGCAAACAAGCTTTGTGTATATATATGTACAGAGAGTGTTCCAGTTCTCTTATGTGAGAAAATAAAAATAAATCCCTGCCAACTATCAACATCAAAGTTTGCTCTTGTGATATTTCTTGTTATTTTTAATGTCGTCGTGCAGATTTTATTTTAATGCACTTTCTGATCAGTCAAATGGAACATAGGATTCAGGTTTTTTAGTGCTAATCTATAACTTGCCAAATCAACAGATCAAGGACATGCCCCTCCATAAACTGTGGCCTTCAAATTCCTTGATAAATTATCTGCTTTGAGCACTGCTGGATAGATGGAGGAAAAGAAACCTGATTAGTCCCCATTCATCCCTCTCAGATTGATAAGTCACATGTTGTTCTGGTGATGAGAAAAGTATTGGAAAAGAGAAGTAAAGATTAAGGATAAGTATTGATCTATATAATATCTCATCGTAAAGTTTTATATAGGCATAGCTAGAGGTGCCTTTCAAGAAATGTTTTGAGCAGGTTTCAAATAACCGTTGGAAAATACTGGAAATATCTATCACACTTTTTAGATCTTTCTACTCCAAATTCAGACCCACTGAAGGATTTTTTTTTAGAAGATACATTTTTGAAAATTGTCATCCAATTACTTTTAAACGAAAATAATTGTTACTTATGTTCTATGATTTTAGACCAGGTCTTATTTTAATGCTTCTAGTATACAATTGGCTCTTGATTTCCATAGAAACTTTTTTTCCATTTAGAAGAAGAGATCCATTATTACCTATGTGCTTTTTTCTGCATGTTATCTTCTACACTATAATATTACCTCATTTCAAAATGAATTCAGAAGACCAAAGTCTGCTTAGTTGCCATGGTGGAATTTATTGTATAGCAGAAAAGAAACACTTTTGAGGCTGGGAGCTACATTTAAAAAAAGAAAAGAAAAAGAAAAAACCCTTTAATGAGCTGAAATACTGGAAATGGTGTATTGATGTCGTCAAAGGAGGCGTGGCTGCATTTTAATTTTATCCCTTTTTATGCTTGGAATCTGATTTTTTTAAAAAAATAAAAAATCATTAGCTGTGCTAAATTTCCAGTTGGCTTATATATGTAAGTAGCGCTGCTAGTAAATACCCAGTAGTGTTAACAAATAAAATTTCTTTAAAAAAATCCTGTTATTTTAAAATCTTTCTCAATGTTAATTCCTTCCTTCCTTCCTTCCTTCCTTCCTTCCTTCCTTCCTTCCTTC